>JAWZYT010004637.1:2500-10000 GCA_034508575.1 Petrolisthes manimaculis
CCAACTCTACACGTGTGCAACAAGCTATTCGTCCTACTGCGCCCATGTGCATCTCAGCGTTTCTTCAGCACTTAAGTACCATTTCATTATTTCCTCCCCACAAACCTTCTTTCTTTTAGTGTACACACTCCCTGACTACTTCGTAATCTCCCACTCCTGCCATAGCGTTACATATTTCCCACCCATTTCACCCCACGTGTGTAATTTTCCCACCCATTCCACCCCACGTGTGTAATTTTCCCACCCATTTCACCCCACGTGTGTAATTTTCCCACCCATTTCACCCCACGTGTGTAATTTTCCCACCCATTTCACCCCACGTGTGTAATTTTCCCACCCATTTCACCCCACGTGTGTAATTTTCCCACTCGTTTCACCCACATATTGTGCACTTCATTTTTTTCCCTAGATGCTCCCATTTTCGACACACTACTAATCCACGCTGTGCTAACCCATTATATCTTTCGTTTTTCACCCATTTTCTCGTCCCATTCTCCTCACATTATCCATCCATATATTGTTATCCACATTATTATATTTTCGAATGTATGTACCAGTGCCAGCCTATTGTCTCGTGTGATTTTTTTCAGCAGTGATTATTGATATTCTGTGTGATAAAATAGTGTTACTCCGTATGAAATAGGAGAGTGTGACCGTTGTTGTGCTACATTGTAGGTAGAAGCCTGTACGATACCCCACGCCCAGTGAAACACGGGCGTGCAGTCCTACCTTTCCCCCACGTGTGCGTGTCCACCAGTGCTACATCTCCAACCCTAACACTAATACTTACCTCCCCACCATAGACTCCATCCACTCATACTCCCACTGCGCCTAATCCTACCTTTTATTATTATTATTATTATTTATTTATTTTTTCGCCTTCGTGTTACACCCTCTTCCCCCTACCTTCGTCCCCTTCTATTGTCTACCCCTGTTCAGCCCCACCTTCCCCCCTTTACTCTCTGCCCTCGTGTTTAGCCACACTACCCAGCCCTTGTTCTGGCCCAGAGTACACTTCCTCTCACGTAAGTGTACGCCCCCCACATTCCCTACCTGCTCACATCAACACACCACTACTTCACCATGGCCACTTGCCCCCCCTCGCTAACCAACACTGCCCCCGTGGCTCCCCCTTCAGCACCGGCCCAGAGTATATACACCTCACACAACAGTATCACCCTAACACACACCCCTCCCACCCAACCCCCCCGTCACACCCCTTTTGTGCCATCTTTCACATATGACACCCACACCTGGTTCACACACACTGAGGCAGTTTGGCAAGGGTCCAACATTCCTGATGATGATAAATACCAGGCAGTCATTCGGGCCCTCCCAACAGAAGTTTTCGCCTCCATCACCCCACTACTTTCCTCACTCAATCCAGGAGCAAGGTATGAAGGGATTAAGGCAGCAATCCTCGCAGCACATGGCAAGACTCCCATGCAACACTACAGGGCGCTAGAGGACGTGCAGGTGGAAGGTCGCCGCCCATCGGCATTACTCCGCCACATGCAACAGCTCAACACAGCAGCTGGGTTCCCCCTCCCTGACTACATTCTTCGGATGCGACATACCCGCCTCATGCCTAGTGATATCCAATTACACCTCCTAGGAAAGACCACAAATTCTCTACAAGAATACGGGGAATTTGCAGACATGTTGGTCGAGGCCAACACGCTTCACTCAGGGACATGGCCACCCGCTGCCTCAGCACACACTCCTCCAGCCATCCTACACACCCACCACAACACTACTACAACAACCTCAACACCTCCACAAACCACCCTTTACAACACCCACACTACCAACACGAACAACCACCCCCCTACCCACGACAACAACAATGACCTAATCCTGCAACGAGTCAATGAGCTAACAACAATGGTGCACCAACTGCAGCAGGCAGAACCTCAACCTCGGCAGCTCCATCCTCAACCTCCTCAACATCACTGGGCCCCTCCGGCAGTTTGCGTGTACCACCAACAGTTTGGGAACCGAGCCCGTAACTGCCGCCCCCCCTGCCAGTGGAGAGTGTCAACGGCACAGACCCGCGGCCCCAGCAGCACCAGGAACCAGGGAAACGAGTAGAGCGGGGGCAACCCAGCGTCACCAATGCCACCGCTCAACCACCACACCCACCTACCCTGACGCCTCTCCCTCACCACACCACACCACCTTCCCCACCTCAACCCCCACGCAAGACTCCCTTCAACGGCAGGTTTGGAGATCGTGCCCTGCTCTGGGTGGATGATCTCGTGTCAGGGGAACAATACCTGGTGGACTCCGGGTCTGAGGTGAGTGTCGTCCCCCCTACCTCCCGCGACAGTCTCACGCTATCTACAGCGTACGACCTCTTGACAGCCAACAAGTCGCCTATCGCCACCTACGGGACTACCAGCAGGCGGGTCACACTCGTGGACAATATTTGGTTAGTTTGGCCCTTCATCACTGCTGAGGTGGATTACCCAATCTTGGGGGTGGACTTCCTTACAGCCCATGACCTCCTCGTTGATCCCAAGAGAAGGAGGCTCATCCACCAACCATCAGGCGCCATCATCTCCTCACGTCCGTGCCGCCACCACACCCCAAATATAACTCACATCACGCAATCCACACCATATGATGCCCTCCTGCAGGAATTCCCTTCACTCATCTCCTCCACTACAGTGGCACCCATCAAGGATACCGGGGTCAGACACACCATCTTCACCTCGGGCCCGCCCTGTTTCGCCAAACCCCGACGCATGCCCCCAGAGAGGTTGACGGCCGCCAAAAAAGAGTTCCAGATTATGATGGAGCAAGGGACAGTCAGACCGTCAGACAGTGCATGGGCCTCACCCCTCCACATGGTTCCGAAGGCTCAGGAAGGGGAATGGAGGGCGTGTGGGGATTACAGAGCCCTCAACGCTGCTACAGTTCCCGACAGATACCCCATCCCACACGTCCTCGACTTCCACCAAAAACTGCAGGGGAGTGAGGTTTTCTCAAAGATTGACCTAATCAGGGCCTTTCACCAGATTCCTGTGGCAGAGGAAGACATCGGAAAAACAGCCATTACCACACCCTTTGGCCTATTTGAATTCCCAGTGATGAGCTTTGGCCTCCGTAATGCCGCCCAAACCTTCCAGCGGTTTATGGACAAGGTGGTACAGGGATTGGACTTCGTGGTCGTCTACATTGACGACATTCTGGTGGCCTCTCCTTCCCATGAGCTGCATCTCCAGCATCTCAGGGAGTTGTTCCGCCGCCTCCACCAATACGGCCTCAAAGTCCACCCCTCGAAGTGCATCCTAGGAGTTTCGACGGTTGACTTTCTGGGACACAGAGTCTCTCCCGAAGGTTTAGCGCCGTTACCACAGAAGGTGGCGGCCATCTCTGACTTCCCTTTACCTGCCACAGCAAGAAAACTCAGAGAATTCCTTGGGGTAGTGAACTACTACCACAGGTTCATACCCCACGCAGCATCTGCCCTGGCACCACTCCACGACCTCATTAAGGGTACCAAGAAGGGGTCCCAACGGAAGCTATCTTGGACACCACAGGCTGAGACGGCTTTCAACTCCACCAAGACAAAGATTGCTAGCGCCACTCTACTCTCCTATCCCACACCCCACGCACCCACATCCATCTACACGGATGCTTCGGCCGACGCTGTGGGGGCAGTACTTGAACAGGAGAAGGATGGGCTACTACACCCGATCGCCTTTTTCAGTAAGAGGTTGGACCCACCTCAACAGAAGTACAGTGCATTCGACAGAGAACTCCTGGCTATGTACGAAGCAGTGCGCCATTTCAGACACTTCCTCGAGGGCCGGGAGTTCCATATTCGTACGGACCACAAGCCCCTGACATCGGCGATGAAGCAGGTGGGCGGCACTTGGACCCCTCGTGTAGCACGCCACCTCGCTTTCATCTCTGAATTCACCACGGACATCCGCCACGTTAGAGGGGAAGACAATGCGGTGGCGGACGCCCTTTCCAGATCCCTTCCCCAACCTCACACCCTGGCAGCCATCCACTCCACCTCTCCTCTCGACTATGCCGCCATTGCAGAAGGACAGGATCAAGATCAAGAGCTGCAGGACCTACTACAGGGTAATACTGGCCTGGACCTACAATTGCTACATGTCCCCGGCACATCAACCAAGGCATGGTGTGATTTGTCATGTGGTAAGCCCCGCCCTTATATTCCTCCTGAGTGCAGAAAAATAATATTCGACCACTACCATGGCCTCAACCACCCCGGGGTAGCTGGCACGCACCGTCTCATCAGCAAGCGGGCAGTCTGGCCTGGAATGAGGAGAAACATACGGCAGTGGGTTACGGCCTGCCTGGCGTGCCAAAAGGCTAAGGTCGGCCGCCACACTCGTCCCCCCCTCCACGACTTTCCTGTCCCCTCAAGCAGGTTCCACACGGTCCATGTGGATATAGTGGGCCCCCTTCCACCCTCGAGAGGGCACCGCTACCTGCTGACATGTGTGGACAGAACTACACGTTGGTGCTCCGCATCTCCCATGGCCGACATCACCGCTGAGGGCACCGCCAGGCACTTCCTCAACAGCTGGGTGGCTAACTTTGGCGCCCCCTCGGTTCTCGTAACTGACCAGGGTACCCAATTCGAGTCGAGGGCCTGGCAAGGCATGCTGGATTTCCTCGGTACCACCCGTCAACGGACCACAGCCTACCACCCCCAGAGCAACGGACTAGTGGAACGTTTCCATCGGCGGCTGAAGGAGGCGTTCAGGGCCCTACAGCCAGACCAGTGGTATGACGCCCTCCCATTGATACTCCTCACCATTCGGGTCACCACCAAGGAGGACATCGGACACGCCCCGGCGGAGTTGGTATTCGGGGAAGATTTACGCTTACCCGGCCAGGTGACGACACCCGATGTCGACACTTCCAACCTGTCCTTCCTGCCAGCCCTCAAGTCGGCTATCTCCTCTCTCTTGCCTACACCTACACGTCACCATACCACAACGCACACACACATTCCCGCCATACTCACGACTGCGCCTTACCTTTTCCTCAGGACGGACGCACATAGGACCCCACTCCAACAGCCATACACTGGACCGCATCGCGTTATTGGAAGAGGGGAGGCCACGGTCACCCTTCAAATATCAGGAAAACCGTACGTCACGTCCTGGGAAAGAGTGAAGGTGGCCAACACATCCCACAATGACAAGCCACACGCACCCACACACACACCACACCACAACTCACCCCTCACAGACCTTGCTGCCACACTCCATATGCCACATCATCCGCCCCATCAACTTGCCCCTATGCATCATCCCACAACCGTCATCCACTCCTACCCACAAACTCAACCCATCCCTCAAACCCTGTTTCCCCTCTCAAACACACCCCCATCCCCAGTACAACCACCCCCTAGCAGCCCACCTACCATGCAAGACAGTTCTGTCACGTCTCCCCGACCTACCCACCCACCCCGCACCTCACCCAGCCATCCCAGTACCTGTTTTCCTCCTCACACTCCTATCCAACTCCCACTTCAAATATCAAACATGCCCGCCCTGCCACTTGCCCATCCTACCGCGCTACCTGATCCCATTGCCCACCTGTCCCCGCCTACCCCAACTGAACCACCTGTCACAGACCCCGACTCTCCCCTCTCCATTACTCCAGCCCCTACCACACTGCCTAGTCCTATCCCACACATCCCCAATCCTCCTACTCTTCAATCCGCCACACCTGCCCCCTCCCCCCATACTTCGGCACCCTTAATCCCTTATCTACCCCCTCAGTCACAGAGCAGCTTGGAGACTGCAGTGGCAGCCAGCTCTCACCAAAGTGGGCCAGCCGTCGTACCCCAGCTACCAACCACACCAACTCAGCCTTGCTGGCCTCCTCCTGGACCTCCTGACTCCCCAGACCAATGTGACGAGCCTGCCCCTGTTCCCGATGGGTACGTCTCCAGATCAGGGAGGACCATCAAGCGGCCGCGCCGGTTGCTGGCCCTGACATTCCAGCCGCGCCCGTGGAGCGCCAGTAATCCCTACCCAACATATTATTAAACCATTCTCCTAGCCTTGCCGTCCCCTGGGGGCATCTGTGTTATATAAAGTAACTTTAGGTCCTTGTTATATTTGTTATTCATTATGTTGCCCTTCCCTAAGCAGCACATTGTCATGTTTTAGTTCCTATTATTTTTTTAGTTTTGTTATTTATTTGTTTATTTATATATATATATATATATATTTTTTTTTTTTTTTTTTTTTTTGCTAAGGGGAGGGGGAGTGTTGTGGCGAGTTCCTCCTTTTATCCTATAGTCCCCGTTCCTTTCCTTGCGCTTCCCGCTTCGTTTCTCTTGGTATTTCCCAGCATGCCTCACTAATAACCAAGCTACCCCTTTTCTCCGGGTCAATGCCCCGGTCACTTGGCTTTCCCGCTCTTCCCTGCTAACACCTCTCCAACCTTGCTCCAGCCGACAGGAACTCGCCTTGCCACTACACTCACTCGCCCACGTGTACCCAAGTCCCACCTATGTATGAGTCCTGCACATCAATAAACTTGTAACTGTGTTACCGGAGAGCTGTGTTCACCCTGTGCCTACAGTAGGGGTAGAAATCTACTACAACACAAACATACATATATAAACACACACATAAATACATACATCCACAAACATACAATACATACATACACACATAAATACATACACATATACACACATAGATATTTAACATTAGCGTAACATACATACACATACACAAACACACATACATAGATACACACACACAAACACACATACATACACATACACAAACACACATTCATAAACATACACACAAACACACATACATACAAACATACAATCATACATATACACATATATACTTACGAAAATATATACATACACACGTACACACACATACACATAAATATTATATACACACACATACACATACATACATACACATACACATACATACACATATACATACATACATACACATACATACATACACATACACATACATACATACACATACCATTAGTGAAACATACACACACATAAATACATACATCCACAAACATACATACACACATATAAATATACATACATACAAACATATCGAGTATAGGAATAAACACGTTAACGCACACATACATGCATACAATCATACATATATATACATCCACACACACATAAATACATACATACAATCATACACACAAACATATACTTACCAAAATATAACCACGTGGGCAGAGAGGGAAAAAAAACACGTCTGTCCCCAACCACATCCAAAGCGACACTGTGTGTGAGAGTGTGTGTGTGTATGTGTGTATGTGTGTGTTGCGTGTGTGTGTAAGAGAGAGAGAGAGTGAGAGAGAGAGAGAGAGAGAGTGAGAGAGAGAGAGAGAGAAAGAGAGAGAGAAAGAGGGGCAGTATGTGTGTGTGTGTGTAATATGCACACACACACACACACACACACACACATACAGAGAGAGAGAGAGATACACACA
>JAWZYT010004637.1:15000-54656 GCA_034508575.1 Petrolisthes manimaculis
CTCCTCCACCTCTCGTTCTTTCTGGCATCTAGCCAAAAATCTCTCCAGTAACTTTACTTCTTCCTCTTTCCCTCCCCTCATCCTTCCTGATGGAAATGTTGCCATCTCTTCACCTGATAAAGCTGAACTCTTCTCTCAAACCTTTGCCTCTAACTCTACACTGGACGATTCCGGCTCTGTTCCTCCAACTCCACCCCCTCTGACTTACTTATGCCTGCCATTAGAATATCTTCAAAGGAAGTATTTTCTGCCCTCTCTGGCCTTAACACTCGGAAGGCGTACGGACCTGATGGGATTCCTCCTGTTGTTCTCAAGAACTGTGCTTCCGTGCTGACACCCTGCCTAGGCAAACTGTTCCGTCTATGTCTATCATTTAACACTTTTCCTTCTTGCTGGAAGTTTGCTCTGATCCAACCTGTTCCGAAAAAAGGAGACCGTTCCCAACCCTCCAACTATCGCCCTATTGCTCTGACCTCATGTCTATCTAAAGTCTTCGAATCTATTCTTAACCTCAAAATTCATAAGCACCTTATTTGTCATGACCTTCTTTCAGATCGCCAGTATGGTTTCCGTCAGGGACGATCTACCTGGCGATCTTCTATCCCTCCTCTCTGATTCATGGTCATCCTCCTTTCGGAACTTTGGTGAAACTTTTACTGTTGCCCTCGACATATCCAAAGCTTTTGATAGAGTCTGGCACAAAGCTTTAATCTCCAAACTGCCCTCATTCGGTTTCTATCCCTCTCTCTGCACCTTTATCTCTGATTTCCTTTCTGACCGTTCTATAGCTGCTGTTGTAGACGGTCACTGTTCTTCTTCCAAGACTATCAATAGTGGTGTTCCTCAGGGTTCTGTTCTATCACCCACCCTCTTTCTTTTGTTCATTAATGACCTTCTTAACTGTACCTCTTCCCCTATCCACTCCTATGCTGATGATTCCACCCTACACTACTCCACTCATTTTGACAACCGTCCATCCCAGCAGCTCCTCTCCACATCACGTGATGATGCAGTAGCACGCCTGACTTCTGATCTTTCCCTCATCTCTAACTGGGGCAGAGAGAACCTTGTTGTTTTCAATGCCTCAAAAACACAGTTCCTTCATCTTTCAACTCGTACTAATCTTCCTGATGTCTATCCCCTCTCCTTTAACGATACACAACTTGACCTTTCCTCTTCTCTTAATATTCTTGGAGTCTCTTTCTCTCATAATCTCTCCTGGAGAGATCACATTACCTCTCTGACTAAAATTGCCTCAAAGAAGTTAGGTGTGCTGCGCAGATTCCGTGAATACTTCACCCCCACGCAGTTACTGTCTTTGTACAGGGGTCTCATCCGCCCCTGTATGGAGTATGGCTCTCATATGTGGGGGGGATCAACCTTCACAACACTACTGGACAAGGTGGAATCAAAGGCCTTTCGTCTCATCAACTCTCCTCCTCTTACTGATTCACTACAACCTCTCTCTCTTCGCCGCAGTGTTGCATCACTTTCTCTCTTCTATCGCTATTACACTGGACATTGCTCTTCTGAACTCTCTCAATGTATGCTTCCTCCCCTCAGGAGAACATGCAACACTCGTCAAGCTTCTCGTTCTCACCCCTTTTCTGTCCAACTCCCTCATGCAAGAGTTAACCGGTACTCTCAGTCTTTCATATACACAACTGGTCAACTCTGGAACACTCTACCTTCATCCATCTTTCCACCTTACTACGACTTATGTACCTTCAAACGCAATGTGTCGGGGCATCTCGAACGAAATTGGACATGATTTTGGACCACTCTCTCACTGTACTATGTAGATGAGGACGGTAAGCGGGCCTGTGGCCTTTGTCCTCATCTTTGTTAATATAGAAAAAAAAAAAAAAAAAAAATATATGTATGTGTGTGTTAACGTGTGTATAATTTTACGGTAATATTAAGTATATATGTGTATGTACGTATACAGTATGAATGAATGTATGTATGTATGTTTGTGTATATGTATGTATGTGTATGTGTATGTATGAGAGAGAGACTGTGTATGTATGTATGTATATTTGTGATTGTATATAGTATGTGTGTGTATATATGTATGTTTCTGTATTTATATATGTATGTATGTATATATATATATGTATGTATGTATAATAATATTTTCTATACATGTCACCCATTTAAAATCATAATGTATCTTCGTTTTCTATTTAAAATTTATATAAGAAAACTGAGTCAATTAATGGTTGACTTTTATATATTTATTATTATTATTATTATTATTATTATTATTATTATTATTATTTTTATTATTATTATTATTATTATTACTATTATTAATATTATTATTATTATTATTATTATTATTATTATTATTATTATTATTATTATTTATTCTCTCTCTCTCTCTCTCTCTCTCTCTCTCTCTCTCTCTCTCTCTCACACACACACACACACACACACACACACACACACACACACACACACACACACTCTCTCTCACACATATACACACTCACACACACACACATGTATGTATATATGTATGTATATATGTATGTATGTATGTATGTATAATCTTTCTATAGAAAATTATTAAAATAATTTTATATTAAAATTACCATATATCAATATTTTTCAATTATATAAAATTAAAAGATAATTAGATAATAATAATAATCTATTTATTTATCTATCTATCTATTTATCTATGTATGTATGTGTGTGTGTGTATCTATCTATCTATTTATCTATTTTTCTATCTATTTATCTATTTATCTATCTATCTATTTATCTATGTATGTATGTGTGTGTGAATCTATCTATCTATTTATCTATCTATCTATTTATCTATGTATGTATGTGTGTGTGTATCTATCTATCTATTTATCTATCTATCTGTTTATCTATCTATCTGTTTATCTATCTATCTATTTATCTATCTATCTGTTTATCTATCTATCTGTTTATCTATCTATCTGTTTATCTATCTATCTATTTATCTATTTATCTATTTATCTATCTATCTATTTATCTATGTGTGTATGTATGTATGTATGTATGTATGTGTGTATATGTATCTATCTATTTATCTATCGAATAATAATAATAATAATCTATATCTATTTATCTATCTATCTAATTATAATAATAATTATTATATATTCGTGTATGTATGTATGTATATATATGTATGTGTGTATTTACGTGTGTGTGTGTATGTATGAAAGAGAGAGAGAGAGAGAGAGAGAGAGAGAGAGAGAGAGAGAGAGAGAGAGAGAGAGAGAGAGAGAGAGAGAGAGTGTATGTATGTATGTGTATGAGAGAGAAAGAGAAAGAGAGAGAGAGTGTATGTATGTATGTGTGTGAGAGAGAGAGAGAGTGTATGTATGTATGTGTGTGTGTGTGAGAGAGAGAGAGAGAGAGAGAGAGTATGTATGTATGTGTATGAGAGAGAGAGAGAGTGTATGTATGTATGTGTGTGTGTGAGAGAGAGAGAGTGTATGTATGTATGTGTGTGTGTGTGAGAGATAGAGAGTGTATGTATGTATGTGTGTGTGTGTGTGAGAGAGAGAGAGAGAGAGAGTGTATGTATGTATGTGTGTGTGTGAGAGAGAGAGAGAGTGTATGTATGTATGTGTGTGTGTGAGAGAGAGAGAGTGTGTATGTATGTATATGTGTGAGAGAGAGAGAGAGTGTATGTATGTATGTGTATGAGAGAGAGAGTGTATGTATGTATGTGTGTGTGTGAGAGAGAGAGAGAGAGAGAGTGTATGTATGTATGTGTGTGTGAGAGAGAGAGAGAGTGTATGTATGTATATGTGTGAGAGAGAGAGAGAGAGAGTGTATGTATGTATGTGTATGAGAGAGAGAGAGTGTATGTATGTATGTGTGTGTGAGTGAGAGAGAGAGAGAGAGAGTGAATATGAGAGTGTATGTATGTATATGTGAGAGAGAGAGAGAGAGAGAGAGAGAGAGAGAGAGAGAGAGAGAGAGAGAGAGTGTATGTATGTATATGTGTGTGTGAGAGAGAGAGAGAGAGAGAGAGAGAGAGAGAGAGAGAGAGAGAGAGAGAGAGAGAGAGAGAGAGAGAGAGAGTGTAGAAATAATTGTAAAAAAATAATTTGATATTTAAATTATATCAAAATTTTCAATAATATAAATTTAAAAAGATATTTGATTAGATAATAATAATAATAATATATTTATCTATCTATGTATCTATTTATTTATCTATCTATGTATCTATTTATCTATCTGTGTATGTATGTATGTATGTGTTTGTATGTATATATCTATCTATCTATTTATATATGTATGTATCTATCTATTTATCTATGTATGTATGTGTGTATATCTATTTATCTATCGTATGTATATATGTATGTGTGTATCTATCTATCTATTTATCTATGTATGTATCTATCTATCTATTTATCTATGTATGTATCTATCTATCTATTTATCTATGTATGTATCTATCTATTTATTTATCTATCTATCTATCTATCTATTTATCTATCATGTATATGTGTATCTATGTCTGTATGTGTGTATGTATGTATCTATCTATTTATCTATGAAATAATAATGATAATAATAATCTATCTATCTATCTATCTATCTCACACACACATACATACACACTATCTATTTGTCTATCTATTTATTTATCTATCTAATAATAATAATAATAATAATAATAATAATAATAATAATAATAATAATAATAATATTTTTCGTGTGTGTATGTTTGTGTGTAACTACGTGTGTGTGTGTATGTATGTATGTATGTATGTATGAAAGAGAGTGAGCAATATACACACATACATACACAGAGAGAGAGAGTGTATGTGTATAGATATGTATGTATGTATATATCTATGTATGTATGTATGTATGTATGTTCTGTATAAATGTATAAGTATGATCAAGGGTGGCAGTATGGTATGGTACGGTACGGAATTACGGTACGGTATGTTATTTTTTAATCTAAAAGTACGGTACGAAATTACGGTACGATAATTTTTGTTAAGTACGGTACGGTACGAAATTACGTTATTTTGGGGGCCTTTTCCGTACTCTTTCCGTACCTTATTAAAAATTCGAATATACATTCCACTGTCCTCTGTCAAGAATAACCTAATAACCAGATGTAAAAGCAACTAATTAATTTTCTTGACGAACGTTCTTTCAAAACAATATCATTACTAACACATATTTGTTTTTGTTGAAACTACATATAATTTTACTTAATTAAGGGGGCCTACTCACGAAAAATTCAATATTATCAGCCATTTGGGCTATTTTTGCTATAGCCATCCTTGTAAACCCTGATGTGTCTCCAGTACTTACACAAAGTTTCAGCACATTTTGCGAATTCTTTATCCATTTAAATGGACATTTTTGTGAAGTGGGTGTTTAAAGGGACATCGCGCGATTTAAAAACCTCAGCGTCCGTGGCAACCAGAAGTCTCTACGTTTTTTTTTAATTTTATTATGATTTTTTATTGTTTTATTGAGCAGCGACATTTGGCATCTCTCTCGGCTCCTTCTAGCCGTTCATACTACTGGCAACGCTCGCAGTAGCTCACTAAGTCAGTGGCATTTCAAATTTTACGAGTTGAGAGTGTTTCGTAGACAAAACCTGTGATTTCCCTCTCGTTTTTTGCACCATTTTGCCTCTGTACCTCTACCTCTAATACCTCTACAGCATAGGGAAGGTGTCAGGATAGAAAAAGAGGCAAGAGAATCGGCTGCCAATGCTTGGTTAGCAAAATATCATACAAAATATAATACAGTTCAACAACCTCCACCACCATTACCACCTGTTGTTCTTCACGGGTTTCCATGAAAAGAAACAGTCAATTAATTAGTGATAAAAGTGTTAGTGAATCTGTGGAGGAGGTGGAATATGTACTTATATCGAAAAAGTTGATTACAGACATAGTCAAACACGTTTGTAAGTGTGGAGGTAAGAATGTGGAATACAGTGTACGCGAGTGGATTCTTCTGAGTGGGTTTGACTCACGTCGCCTCGATTTTCTCAAAACGTAAGTTTTATACATTCTCCTCTTTATAATTTCGTCATTTCTTGTCCGATTTTCTTGATTGTTTTAGTATTTTAATCAGCATTGGACATACTAATGCTTGGTCATGCGATAACCATTATATAGAATTATATAACTTTTGTAAATGCATTTCTTTCGTACTCGTGAGCGATGTAGTGAGGATGTCAGCGGGAAAAATATTAATAGAAAATTCGTTTTTTGAGTAAACAAAATTCGGTATGACTAATAAATAGAAAAATTATCTACCTATTAATTGCCACAAAGTGCACTTTCGTATGTGAATTAGGTTTAGTTTAATAAGGCCTAAGGCTTAGGTGTTCAGAAAAGTGATAAATTATTTATATTTTTTCTCTTTTTTTCTAAGGATGGACTTCACATCATAGGGTTTATCTTTAAGGTTTAACTCTCTTTTAGCGTGTGTTTGTGTCATCTACTCGTCTGCTGCTCGTAGACTGTTGTTATCGTGTTCAGTTCGTGTCCAGTGACTCGGGACTACTCTAATAAAATACAAAGCTTATGTTGACGTCTGTTTAGTATTTCCTCTTAATGTGTTATTGGTCGATTTGTTTAGTTGATTCCAAGACAAATATGGAAAATGTGTACAGTATAGTCTATTATATAAGTTCATACTACTGCACCAGCTAACAGAAAAAAAAAATGCTGTTCTAATTTACCCTTCAATTATCATGGTGTATGTATGCCGCCCTCATTGCCTTGTAATAATATCCTATACTGCAGCCTTCACCCTTGGTAACGTAGTGCAAGTCCCACAGTCACACACACACTTACTCTATTTATAGTAATATTAGTATATTTACAGTGATATTCACTAATAACAAAACAAAAGACACAATTATGGGAACTTAATCGAGTCTGGACAAGGAACTGTTTACAGAGGTAGTTCATATAATTGATTAGTTTTAGAGATGTAATTTATGGCATTGGTACGATATTGGGTACGAAATTACTGTACGAAATCTTACTTTTTCGTACTAGTCCGGTACGGTTCTTTGGGTAAGGTACGAAATTATGGTACGATATTTTTAAGCGTGCGGAATTACGATATTTTTTTCGTACTGCACCGTACTGCCACCCTTGCCCGTAGCCCACACGAAATGAAATAGAGTATAGGAATAGGATGTGTTTGGGGATGAAAGTTTTAATAAACGTAGACAACTCCTAAGTAAGAAAACACACACAGGAGAATGTTAGGGTAAGACTGGTCTACATTAAGTCAGGTGTGTCTGTGTTGTATGATTCAAGTAAAATATAATGACAGACTACTCCTCCCAAAACCCTCGTTCTCAACTTTAACCCTCAAGACATGTAAAGTAGGAGTAAGTAGAGCGAAGCCATAAAAACAAATTAGTTTTTGAAGACTGAACAAAAAGTAATAATAATAATAATAATAATATATATATATATATATATATATATATATATATATATATATATATATATATATATATATATATATATATATATATATATATATATATATATATATATATATATATATATATATATATATATATATATATATATATATATATATATATATATATATATATATATATATATATATGCCTAAACCAAACTTTAGTCTACTTCTCAAGACATGTTCAGAGTAACAGAGGAAGGCTTGCTTGCTTGTAAAGTAGTAAAGGTGGGGGAAAGAAGGTTGGGGATAGAGAAAGAGTAAACAAGAGGAAGTTAGTTTTAGTGGGAGAAAAAGAGCCGAGGCTTAACTCAGCATGCGTTGGTAGGTTTTGGGAAATGGAAGTAGGTAATGGACCGTTACACTTAGGAAAGAGCATGTAGGCATGGGAAGGTGGATCCTTGCGGCAAGGACGGACGGGTAGGAGTGGTCTTGTGGTGTGTTGGACTGCGAGACAAAATATGGTCAAAGTGAAGAGGAATATGTATGAGTGAAGTGGATATACGGATGGAAACAAATATGGAGTCATTGATGGAGCCAGTGGGATGAGGGAAGTGTTTAGGGTAGGAAGTGGGCAGGTGTGTGGGAAGGATGGATGGGGGTTGTTGATTAGTGTGGGTTATGTGAGGCAGTGCGCGCATCAGTGCGTGTGTGTCTTGCCCTCCCCACTGCCTCCCCGAGTGATGAAATATATCAGTCAATCAGGGAAGAATTAGGGACAGCTGGTGTTTATTTTTCGTGAGTTGAGTGTTTTAATGTTTGTCTGTAGAATGGTGTGTTTGTGTTTTTATCTGTAGGTGTAAGTAGGTATGGGTGGTGGCCTGGAATCTGCATGAAAAAGGTTTGCGTATTGTCTTCAAGGTGGAGTTATGGCGTTGAGTTTGTCAATGTAGTGTTGTAGGCCGTCTGTGAGTTTGTTTATTTGTTTGTCTGAAAGGTGGTGTAGGTAAGTGTTGACTGGTGGCATGCTTGTGAGTGCGTGTGTTGATTCATTTGTGGTGAAGTCCTGCCAGTGTATTTTATGTGCCCATCTGAGAGCCCTATTTTGAATAATTTGTAGTGTTTTCTTGTGTTTGGTGGCAGTGAGTGATAATGAGAGGGGTAAATATGAGATGAGAGGGCGTATGAGTGTTTTGTATTGGTGTAATTTTGTTTTGGTGTCTGTGTTGTAGAATATAAGTGTGTTCCGGTTTCACCTTCATTAGAGGGCTACTTATAATAACTTACTTTATACTTACTTGTATGAGTCACTTAGACTCTCAGACTTACACCCGTCACATGATGCTCCAATACTGCTGACCTACGCTTGGGAACCAGTAACACGCCAGCATAATATTATGATACACAAGGGATGCGCCCTAGTTGCGCTCCTATAGCTCTCAGTTAGCTACAGATAACCGATCCGATCACAGGTTACTCTAGCGTGTTATCTCTCTTTAAAGTTAGCTTCCTAGCCTAGCTTAAACCCGTGCAAGCTACATATTGTGACTCTGTATACTAACTCGTGTTATAAATAAAAAGTGAGTAAACTACTTTAACCTTGTTGTATCTTCTCAAACCATAATAGTTATAGAAAACCTAATAATTAAAATCAAACTCCGAAGAGACAACAAAGACACTATAAAGACAAACCAGTCGCCAGCCACCCTACCCTATCGACTCATATGTTTGGAAGTAAGTAAGTCTTTCTTACACCAGAACATTTGGTAACAGCGGTGAGGATACGAAATAAATGGTTTATAATAAAGGAGAAATACAAACAGTAAAAAGCAAGGAATCCGAGAAAAGAGCACAAAATAATAAAAGGGTAAAAGAGAAGTAAGTGAAGTTAAGCGAGACAGTGAAGAAGAGGTTACGAGAGTGAGAGCGAGAGGAGAGTGATTGCAAGAGGTCACACTGGGTCAACCCGATTCAGCACCTCATAGCCACAACAAGCTAGCCTCTCTCGACCCTCACATACAGTAGCCAATGGTGACGTCATCGACTCTGCCACCTTACACCACACACTCGTGGCTATTACGTCATCGTTATACTCATTATCACTCTGCCAGCTGACTTAACCATACACACACACACTTCTGAGGAAGGACGTCGGCGTGGTATGGTACGACATCACTACATCACTATACCTTCTATACTTAACCATACAGTATAGTCAAGGGAAGTGATAATCGAACTTCAACTTCATCTTACGGGATTATAACTCACAACTCAAAACTTCACAACTAAGGAAGGACGTAAGCTTGGTATGGTACGTCATCGCGACTACAACTGAAATAATAACCTACTACAACAACGTTTATTCCTATAATATGGTCAGTGCTAGGTACATATAATTATATATTACAAATATATAACACACACAATCCTACATCATCACACTAGGATATAATATTATATGTACACGTATTTAACAATATTTCCTCATTACACATTCTATGTATTCATAATTGTGAGTATTAATATGTGCGTATGCCTTCACGTATATATACAGATGTGTTCTTGTTATTTTTCAAGCAAAAAGTGACAGGGAATGAGTGAAAGAATACGTATACTACCGCACTATAACTAACACTAGTTAAGCAAGCGAACACGTAGCTTGGCAATACTAACAAAGTAGTGAAAGCTTAGTTGATTCAACCGAGATAACTAATTAAAGTGTAAGTATTATGCAAAGTGCAACTTCTCTTTTGAGTAAATATTATTGCACTAGATTTAGACATACAAGGTAGAGAATTAACCACTAATATTCTTCCTACTAAATCTACATAATTAACTGACTCGTTACTACTAACCTACACCTGATAACACTTAGTAACTTCACCTAGTAACACGAGATCAGAACGTACTTATTCTACGGCTTCACAAACTAACACTTCATCAACAAAATAGCAATTAACACTTCATCATACACCGTGGCAACGAATAATAACTCTACAACAACAACAATGGCAACTAATAATAACACTTCATCTACTATTACTAACGGTTCATCCCAAACTCATGCAGTGAAATCAGTCACTTGGGACATTGTTACTTATATTGTTCATTTTTTTCTTAAGGTTGTAATTTTCATGTGCATATTCCAGTTACTACAGACTACAAATGACAACATAAGCTTCGTAAGTGGACATAGTAAACCAGACTTCATTGCTAGGACATTACTGACCGTAACTGCACTCACCCATCCAGATATCTTATTTAATTTTCATTTGTGTTGTGAAAGCCTCATAGATGTTATCGGTAGGGGGCAGTTAGGCAGTCCACTAGCAGGGGTACACAGAATGGTTAGAAGTATAGTGAGTAATTGTGTAACAGTCAAACTAAGTAGGACTCTAGCGTTAGTAGGTTCGACCATTAGCAATGCTAAACAACTCTTATGGGGGTCAGTGTGGTTGAACAAACAAGTAAATGTACCTAGAGCCCTACCTGTAGCTGTAAACACACACACAAACACTCAACCAAGCACTTCACACACACCACACACTACAAACTTCACACCACAGAGCGCAAAGAAGAAGCCTTATTGTATGATCTGTAGGAAATATGGACACAGCCTAGAAAAATGTTACTTTGATAAGAATAATCTCTCAAATGCCAAAAGTATGGATAATAATAATAATAATGTAGTAAGTGAAAGTGACAACAAGCCAAGTAATCAGTTTTGCATTATTCATAACAGTGTGACACATAACACAGATAAATGTAGAGTAACGTTGAATGCCAGGTATGAAGTCAATAACAAATGTGCAAAAACAGGTGAAGATTTTAACAAACAAAACACTTCACATTAATTACATAATAAATAAATATACTTGTTGCTGCTTTGGTTAAAGTGGATATTCTTTCACTTCCTTGTAACATGGGGAATACAAATGTTTCTCTAGCTGTAGATACAGGAGCTTGTGTCTCCTTTACTTTCTGAAGTAACATTTAAACGGCTGTCAAGGGAAAACCCGCAGTAACGATGGACTATCCAGCCATCAGATTTAAACATTTAACTGCCTTATCTGGTAGTAGACTAGTCACTAAAGGAATAGTACAATTTCCTATCACACTTTCATTAAGTAGTCATAGACTAGAATGTACCTTCTATAACTGTGAAAACTTCACTTTACCAACTGATGGTCTATTGAGTTAAAAGAATTAATCGAACATAACCTTGACATTGCAATCTCACTACAGTCAATTATCTTTCAAGGTCGGCTGTACCCATGTTGACATGTTGACCTCTGAGTCATCAGTCACCAGCCAGCTGGGTGCTGGGGCACTCAAGGGAGAATGTGACTCACACATTCTACTGGCAGGCACAGTCAAAAGTACTACTCATTTACCAAGTAAAGGGTTTGCTATCATTAAGGTACAAGTGAAAGGGGATAATTGAAGGAAATCAAACCATATCCTTAAGTGAAACATGTAGAATAATTAATGTCATTATGTCCATAATTTCTCTGATACAAGAAGACAACTTCATTGAAGCTCTAATTTTTAACAAGGTTAATCTGGCAGTGAACATTAAACCAGGTACTTATATAAGTGACTTTCTTGTGTATATTAAATCCATAGAGTGGAAAAAGAATCTCCTCCCTTAGCCAACATACACATTGTTGATGAATTGCAAATTACGAAAACTACTAATGAATTAAGTGAGCATGTAAAAGTAAATGATTTTCCTTCACATCGCACTCAGCTTTTACACACATTAGCAAATCACAGGTTGGCTATTGCCTTACCTGGTGAGCGGTTGGGGAAAACAACACTAGTAAAACATCATATAAAATTAACTGACACAGATCCAGTATATGTTAAAACTTATAGATTACCTCATAGTCAGAGGCAAATAATGAATAAAATGGTGGATGATATGTCAAAAGAGGGAATAATTGAACCTTCAAACAGTCCTTATAACAGCCCATTATTTTTTAGTAACTAAGAACACAGGCGATTTCCGTCCTGTTATAGATTTTAGGAAGATAAATGAGAAAACTGTCAAGGATAGGTGCCCATTACCTGTGCTTAATTAAAGATATCCTCAGGGAGATTGGGGAAAATAACCGAGTCTTTACTAGTCTTGACTTAGTGGATATTGGCAAGTAGAATTAAATGACCAATCCAAACCTGCATACCCAGATGACTTAATTATTGTCAGCCTGATGTAAATTCACACCTTCAGAACTGGATAGAGTTTTTTCAGCGACTGCAGGATGTTGGATTAAAATTTAAGGCTGAAATAGAGTTTTTTTGAGTCATAAAGTAAATAGTAAAGGAATTCACACTTTGGATTCCAAGATTAAAAGCAGTAAAGGAATTTTCTCAACCTACTACAGTAAAGTAAATAAGGAGTTTCCTTGGATTAGGTTCATATAACAAGTCATTCATAATGAATTTTGCTAAAATAGCCAACCCACTAATAAGACTCCTGAAGAAAGATATCGAATTAAGTGGTCACAAACAGAGTAGGATAGCTTTGATCAGTTAAACTTAGCTTACATTCTACTCCTATCTTAAGTTACCCAGAACCTTCCGTTTTCTCTCTGTACTGAAGCATCAAACGATGGTTTACGCCCTGTCCTTATGCAGCATACCAAAGAAGGATGTTGCAGGGCTTGTGTATATCCCAGTCGGGTGGTGAAGGATACAGAGAAGAAATATAGCCTCTCGAATTTGGAAGCTATAGCGGTGGTTTGGGCATTAAAGACCTTCAGGGAAATAATTCTAGGGCATCCTATCACCGTATTCATGGTAAAGAAAGTAAAAAAAAAAATTGACAGGTCAGTTAGCCAGATGGTATCTCAGAGTTTCAGCCTATAATTAAATATCTTCCGGGGCGTTTTAATAAAGTTGCAGATAACTTATCTCGTAATATATCAGCTGCTGCTGTCATTCCCACTAACAGTGATGTAGACTTCAATGTGGAACTTGTTAGAACTGAACAAAAGAAAGATAAATTTTGGGCAAGGGTCATTTATGCTTTGGTTCCAGGGGACGAAGAAACTAACCTACCGGAGTTACCCATTCCACTAACACAGTTTGAGGTAATAGATGACACTTTGTTCAGGAAACTTGAGAAACAGACTAACATTTCTTCACAAGTAGTAGTCCCTGATACACTAATTAAGACTGTACTAAAACTAATGCATAATCATCCACAAACCAGAAACATATTAAGAATTGTGAATCGTGTCATGCTCATAAAGGTAATACAATGGGCCCAGCTCCAATTTTAAATTACCCAATACCTGAAAAACATGGGATGTAACTGGTATAAATATACTAAGCTTACCACACAAGCGAATTTAACGAAGGTAACGAATTTAATTTGTCAGTACACCACACCTAGGGTGATACTAACCGACAATGGTAAAGAAATTACTAATAATTGTTACGCAACATATGTGATCAATATCATATAAAGCAAACTTTTATAACAGCATATCATCCAGCAAGCAATCGCAAGATACTTGAAGTTTTGCGACAAATGGCTAATCCTATGCACGGATCATGGGAAGACTGGAATTCTTTACAGCTGCCTCCATTAAAGGTTCCATAAACTCATCAGTGGGCAAGTCCCCTCAACAGATTCTATTTAACAGACAAACGACTTCCATATTAAATCATTACTGGAAATTTTCCTCCAGCATATAATATGGATCATTATCCATTAGACAACTACAATTGTTTAATAACATCCATAAGGAAGTCAGGAATCACCTAAAAGGTAGTAGGCAGGAGATGTTGATCAAACAACATACTCAAGCTGTGAATTTAGATAGATATTGCTGTAGGGGAAAATGTCATGATAAAATCCCCAGAAAGAGTATCAAAGTTAACTCCAAAGTTTGTTGGTCCGTATGAAATAATTGACATCACCATGGAAATTGAAATAAAATAAAAATAAAATGTATAAAAACGGGGAAGGTAGAAATAATGCATGTAGATAGAAGTAAACAGATAAACTTAAATGAACCATCTATAATATAAACAGCACAAGCACAAGAAATACTAACCTCCACTCCCACATATGTCTTCAAACACACACACAGACAAAAACTAAGGTCTGCAACATAAATTAAATAATGACATTTATTTTAAATGGGAAACAAGATTCTATTACTGTTTTTGCTAGGTATAGCGCGTGTTACACTTGCCGAACAAACAGCAGTTACAGCCCAAGTACTGAAGCCAGGTGCGCTTCAGGTGCTTTGGTTGAAAATAGAGTAAAAGTCTTGATAGTGGAAGATTTAGTTACTGTACATACAACTGGAAGTTCACGGATTGCTAGAAATGCCAAATATAATTTTAGACCTTGGACAACATGTATCAGATTACACAGACATATAGAAACTGCTCATGCTCGTCGTCAGAGACGTGGCCTTTTTTTTTTAATTTTATGGGTTTGTTGAGTAACCAGTTGTTGGGACAGCAATGGCCGATGATGTCATTGTCTTAGGTAAGAAACTAGGGGAGGTAACTACTGCCCTAGGACAACAGAAAAGAATTGTCATTCAAACTTAAGAAGCTTTGGCCGATGATGTCACTGTCTTGGGTAAGAAACAAGGGGGGTAATTACTGCCCTAGGACAACATAATAGAATTGTCATTCAAACTTAAGAAGCTCTGGCCGATGATGTCACTGTCTTAGGTAAGAAACTAGGGGGGGGTAATTACTACCCTAGGGAAACAGAAAAGAATTGTCATTCGAACTTAAGAAGCTCGGCAACACCTACGACACAAACCCATGAAATAATTGAACGAACTAACTAACCAACTATCTTCTGTGCTAAACGAATTAATTGGAATACCTAACATTGAACTCATCCAATTAATTAGTGAGTACATAGCAGCCATTGACATAGCTGTTAAGAAACTTAATTATTTAAACGAAGTAGTCATAAGTGACTTGGTAGATACTGGATTGGGTAGAGTAAACTCGAAGTTGTTACCTCTATGGCAGTCGCAGGCAGCAGTGGAAATAGCTATAGATACTTAAAAGCTTAACCCTATATTTACCCTATCTGACGTGGAATATTACTACTCTATCATTGGACTCATTCTAACTGAGACAAGATTCTATTACAGTTTTTGCTGGGTATAGCACTTGTTTCACTTGCCCAACAAAAAGAAGTTACAGCCCAAGTACTCTGGCCAGGTACTTTGGTTGAACATAGAGGAAAAGTCTTAAATATTCCTTATAAGTCAAAAACGTCAATTAATATTTGGGAATTACGACCATTTCCAATTAAGAGTAATTAATACCCTGCTGGTTGTAGACAAGTCATACATAGTCTCATCTGAAGATTATACTGCCATAGACACTTTGGACAAACATTCATTGGATGACTGTCGCACATCATACTTACACGTGCATGTACTGTATGTCCTGGTTATATGTTTACTTGGAATTTAACAAACCAGGCACAGTGTGACCTTTCATTCATAATGCCAGACTCAACTCTTCCCACATCTTACTGTACTTTCAAAACTGTCAGTAATACTTCCTACCATGAGCACTTCAGTACTAACCTCTACTACTACACAAACAGAGAATAAGTGTGATATTATTTAGCAATGGTAAGTCCAACACGTTTGGGTGGATGGTTATTATATGGCTCAGGGTCATTGTGAGATTAGAAATGAACATTTTTCTTAACTTACCTACTCATCACCATAAAGCTTTTTTGTGTCCACACTTTCTACAGAGTTAATGTCAGAGTTAACCTTGTAGAAAACATCTCTATAGATAACATAATTTTTTTTTTTAGATAACATAAAGATCCTTCAATTTTTAATAGACTCAGAGTTTGCCTCAAAGTTAAATAATTGTTACCTTTACATCTCTTAAGAGAAGTTGTATTACCTCTACACATCATACCTGCACTAATGTTAATTGTTGTACTATTGTATTTAGCTGGTGTATACGGAAGGTGTACACTTGGTACCAACAATTATTAGCTCGCGAACGGCAAAGACAAGTGTCACAAGGTAATGAGGATACAAATGTATAGGCTAATTACACACCACTACACATTTAGATAGGATGTATTACCCATAATGTATATTGGACATGTAATATTAATTATTACCTGTAGAAATAATAAAGTACATCTACAGACTGCATGTATTCCAATAATAATAATATCTATATATTTAAATCTTAAGTTTAATAGGGAAAATATTAATAATCAACCTGGAAAGATATGCCAGAAGATAATAATCCCCTTATATAACAACATGTAAATTATTATAAATGTTCCTTCGAGGGCGAAGGATGGTAGTGGCCGAGCATTGTTCCAGTTTCACCTTCATTAGAGGGCTACTTATAATAACTTACTTAATACTTACTTGTATGAGTCACTTAGACACTCAGACTTACACCCGTCACATGATGCTCCAATACTGCTAGCCTAAGCTTGAACGGGAAGAGTACAGGACTCACTTACTGTGGGAAGCACTAACACGCCAGCATATAGTGACGACACAACACAAGGGAAGCGCCCTAGTTGCGCTCCTATAGCTCTCAGTTAGCTACCGATAACCGATCCGATCACAGGTTACTCTAGCGTGTTATCTCTCTTTAAAGTTAGCTTCCTAGCCTAGCTTAAACCCGTGCAAGCTACATATTGTGACTCTGTATACTAACTCGTGTTATAAATAAAAAGTGAGTAAACTACTTTAACCTTGTTGTATCTTCTCAAACCATAATAGTTATAGAAAACCTAATAATTAAAATCAAACTCCGAAGAGACAACAAAGACACTATAAAGACAAACCAGTCGCCAGCCACCCTACCCTATCGACTCATATGTTTGGAAGTAAGTAAGTCTTTCTTACACCAGAACACGCATACAAAAACGCTCGTGTGAAAGCAGCCTGAATGTTAAAACGTCGTGTTCCCGAACGCGCGTTCGGAAACACTCGTGTGAAAGCAGCCTTACACTCAAATATAACTTATACATTAAATTAGGTATATATAATTTGCCTTATATTTTATTTTCACAAGAACATAAACATCAATTTCTTGAATATAGACCTAAACCAAGTTATATATTTTTTAATTTGATTCATGTTTTCCTCTCATAAGAAAATAAACAACTTCTTGCATATACTGTAGACCTAAAAAAGGTTAGGTTTAATTAATTTCATTTATATATTTGTTGAGAAAAAGAAATAAATTAACGTTTTTAGGCTCGAGTCTGTTCCTCTTGGCCGAAATCAGTTCACCTGCTTTCGAGTAGAGTCGTTCAGATGGAACTGATGTTGCAGGGGCAGCCAGATAAATTTTTGCAAGAATAGCTAGACGAGGGTATTGCTCTTCATTGTTTTTCCAAAATGACAAAGGATTTTCAGATCTTTCCAAGAGTTTTTTTTTTCAATGAAGTGGCGAATTTCCAGTGTCGCTTCGACGGATGACGTCCTGTGAACTTCAGATGCTTTGGCCTTCCTGTCAAACCAATCCCACATCCTGGTGCTGTTTTGCTTCCCAGACGTTGTTGTACAGTCGGCGGCATAAGTCCTGTCGCCACACCTGCTTCACCGAGGCACGCAAAGTTCATAGACTCGAGATTATTAAGTGTATAAAACGTGTGTATTTCTCGAGTCCATGAACACTGCTGGTCTCGGCGAAGCAAGTGAGGCGACAGGACTTTTGCCGCCGACTGTACATGTGGATTCACTGGACGATGGTCCCAGGTCATCAGGGTCAGAACCACTTTCTGTTTCATCTACCTTTATTGAACAAATTTCTGTGATAAGTCGGCTTTGAACCTGGTCTGCCATCGCAGGATTAGTGAAGGCAACTCTCTTGAAGCGGGGATCAAGAAATGTGGCAGCAGCTAGACGATGATTGGCCTCAATGTTAGAGAATCTCTTGCTCATTTCTATTTGTATATAAGTTTGCAATTCGTGTTCAATTGCTGTTTGTGAATCCTGTGAAGAGTCAAGTGTAGTTACTTGCAGCAATCTTGTTATGGGGATTGTATCGTGTCCATATATTATGGGGGTAAGATAACACTGTATATATTTTGTTCCTTAATTGTCACAGAATAGTGGGTGCTATATACAGGAAGTGTGTACAGTACAGGCGGAGGTGTGAGGCCAGACTGACTCTAAATGAAATATACCGTGGCGAGGTAAACAAGTACAGTTGGCTCCACTCCCGCGTTGACCACTGCGCGTTGCCAATGTTGAGCCACCCAGATATTCGAATCCCGAACGAAGCGAAGTACTCATGACCTCCATCTCCCCAACTCAGTCGCGAGCTGATGGGATGGAGACACGAGCACACTAATCATGGGGTTATTTCTACCTGACGAGTTATGGAGGGGGAGGTGAAGGAGAGAGAGAGAGAGGAAGAGATGGGGGAGGTTGTGGAGGGGCTGGTGGAAGCATTCACTGGTGGAAAGGAGAAATGGAAAGGAAAAATGATGGTGGTTGGGGATGAATGTATGAGCGACGTGAGTGAAGATATGGTAGGATGAATTGAATTAGTTGTGTCTACGAGTTAGACGGAGATAATGATATGTAATAACTGATTAATGTTTTCGAGTTGGATATAATATTATAACTGATATTATTTCGCCACATTGTGAACTGTGTGATAGTTAGCTCAAAATGTTCAAATAATAAAAATATTGTTATCCATTGCAAATTAACATTAATCAATAATTACATAACCAAATTATTAAGTGAAATTTTACCGATATTCCACTGTTTTTATTAAACCTGGAGAATCAAAGGTGACAAACATATATATTCTCTTTGTCGGGAGAATAATATGTAACAGTTCTGGCTCTCAAAATACATTGGTTTGCTAGATTGCCAACATTAATAATTAAGTCTTGTAGGTGATAATTAGACGTATATATATATATATAGGTCACATCTAAATACATAATTATAAACACTTAAGAAGAATGGAAGACATATATGTAATGCTTTATAGAAATGGAACTGGAATTTGTATTTCTCTATATTGTATTTTACTTTAATGTTGTCACTATTACGAGTTTTATTATAAAAATATTGTGGAATACAAGGTGCAGTAATATCATCATAAAATAAGAATTAAAATTAAAAGCAAGATGCTGATGGTAGTCTTCTATTGAATAATTCTTTGTATTAATTATGTGCACATAAATACTAATTATAAATTTGAAGAGCTCGCTTCAACAGCAAACTAAAAAACAAAAACAAACGAGCATTAAGTAACACTCTGCAATCAACAACAATATAAAAGGAGACCCAAAAAGCGAGTCTTCTCGAAACAGCGTATCCGATGCCCATACATGGATAAGTCAGGATCAGGTTGAATGCCTCAGATGCGGCAGAAGTGCATAGCAACCGTCTTGGCAGGAGAAAATAAAACCCCATGAGAACCAATCCAACATGACACTCTGTCAAGGGCAAGCTGCAGGCGCCGCTCCACCACTAACAGCACTAGCAGCAAACCAGACAGCTAGGTCGTCAACGTACCTTGAGTCCGGAAGGGATAAGGCAATGGCATTAATTGCTACTGCAAACAATGTGATACTGAGGACGCTTCCCTGGGGGACGCCCTCCTCCTGTGCAACAGATGCTGAGAGAGCTGTACCAACCCTTACAGAAAAACTGCGACCACTGAAAAACTCTTTAAGAAAGCGTGGAAGGCGACCTCGCAGGCCATATACATGGAGCTGCTGCAGGATGCCATATTGCCATGTAGTGTCATATGCTTTCTCTAAATCAAAGAATACACAAACAAGGTGTTGACGGCGTGCAGCACTAGAGTGCTTGCCCGGCTTGGGGAAAGGAAGGATGGTAGCAACCCTTCACCCAGAAGGGAAGACACCCTCCACCCAGATTCTGTTATATAAAACTAAAAGAAATGAGATCTTCTCCTCACCCAAGTGTCGCAACATTGCATATAGTATGTTGTCTAGCTCAGTAGAAGTGTCCCCACAGAGAGAGAGGGCAGAATGCAGGTCACTCAGGGTGAATATATGGTTAAATTTTTCATTCTCGTTCCCTGGGAAATCCAGGGCAGTACACTCCTTGGCTCTTAACTCATGTCTCACAGCCAGAGGTCGAGAGTCGCGGCTAAAGACTCTAGGAAAAGCCTCCGCCATGGTATTGACCACTGTCAAACTATCCATAATCTTAACTCCATTGACCTTAAGTACAGGTAGAGAACTAGGAGAAAACTTCACTGCCATCTTACAGACTTTCCTGAACACTTGGGTGAGTGGAGTTTTACTATTAATTGAAGACACATAGATGCACATCGTGCCTCTTTTAAAATCCTTCTTGCCCTTACCCGTCGGAAGTCCTCTAAAAGAGTTGGGTCCCCACGTTTGCGACGAAGGCCCAGCAGTGGTGCAGACTGGAGACTACCAAGGGACAGGATGTTTGGGAAAGTAGCCCGAAGTTGTATGGATAGTGTTGAGAGCGGTAGAGTGGAGCATATCAGTGAAATATGTCACAGCCTCGTCAGAGAGACCGAAGATGTTAGATCTCTAAAAAATTGCCAGTCAGCCTTCTCTAATTTCCACCTAGGAAGACGAGACTGTGGTTCATACTTGTTACCTTCTAAAGTTATAGGGAGATAGTCACTGCCATATAAATCAGGCAACACTCTCCAAGTAAAATCTAACAGAGCACTGGGTGAGCAAAGGGAAATGTAAATGGCGGTAAAAGTCCCAGTTGGGTTATTAAAATGTGCCATATCTCCCGTATTTAAAACCCCTAATTCCTCATCCTCAATAAAATAAGCCAAAAAAACACCCATGGGGTTGACCGAACTATAACCCCACAAAGGATGACAACCATTAAAATCACCCAATAAAATAATGGGAGAGGGAAGGTCCCGTACAAGACGGTTGAGATCATCCCTCTCAACTGTAACACTGGGAGGAAGGTATACACTGAACACAGTGTAGGGGCGGTCCATAAAAACCTTAACTGCAATAGCTTGGAGTGGAGTGTCAAGCTCCAGGCTCGTGCATGGAACATCTCGACAAACTAGAATGGCAGAGCCACCATGGTGACCCTGCCCTTCAAATTAATTGGAATAAAATGCAGAGTATGCTGGAGGACTGACAGGAATGTAGTCCCCAAGCATTGTCTCTTAAAGAGAAACTCATGCAGGAGAGAAGCTAGAGAGAAGAAGCACGCCACTGCAATTCCACTGAAGGACCTTGAACAGTGTTACTTTGGTACTGGTTTGGGGGAAGCCTCATTGAGGTACTTCCCACTACCACCTCGACCTAATGGTTACTCAAACAATACGTTTTGTCTCATCCTAGGCCACTAGAAGAGGAACAAACTCGAGGAGTAGTAATTGGGGCAGTAATTGGGACCCATAGACGAGTCCCTGAAGCATCTGATATGTTGGAAGAAGATGAAGGTATATGAGCAGGGATATTCTTAAAAACAATTACAATGGCAATATCCTGTGCAGCAGTGGTATCACTGATACAGGCAGACACATCAACATCCATAATACAGGTGGTAGAATCACTCCCCTGTTCAAGCAGAGGAGAAACTGAATCTTTTGAAGTCGCAAACTCTGAGGCATCCACATTAACTTCACGCTCCTCTGATGATCCCGAAGAAAACTTGAGAAGAGGAACTTCTGTTGAATCAAGAGATTCATCAGAGCCACGAGAATGCTTCTGGTGAAATTGAGAGAAAACTCTGCATGAGTCCACATAGATGGTTGTCTTATAAGGAGGAACATCTATTGAGTCATGTGCCTTAGAGTTACAAGGATAAGTAGCACCTCAAAAGGTCTTACGACCCATACCAAGGAGGTACCGTAGGTGTAGTAGTAGTTGTTAGCTAATAGTGAGAGATAAAGTATAGTAAAGAGAAGGCTCTCCCCACCCACCTCTCCCACCCGCATTGCGGGTATGGAAATGGAAATGTACCTAACCCGGAGGAAAAAAGGCCGGACTAGGAAATTTGTGTACAGGAAAGGAGGAAACGATCACTTTAACTCTACCAGGCTTGGCAGAACTTTGTCTAACTGTTTCTTGAACTGTTCTATCGAGGAACTATCAACTACCTCTGCTGGTAGCTGATTCCAGACATTGCAGATTTTATATGTGAAGAAATCCCCTAACATATTATCGCGGAAGCATTTCAAGTATAGTTTCCATCCATGGTTTCTAAACATAAGCTAAACAGGCACTGATGATCAATGTTTCATATCCACGAAGGATTTTGAAAACTTCAATTAGTTGACCTCTCAAGCGTCTCGTCTCTAATGAGAAGAGACCTAGTGCCTGCAGCCTTCTCTGGTAGCCCATGTGTTTAATTGATGGGATCAGTTTGGTGGCCCTAGCCTGGACTCTCTCAAGCCTCGCAATGTCTTTCTTGAGAGTCGGTGACCAGAACTGCACAGCATATTCCAGATGTGGCCGAACCAAAGAATTGTACAGAGTGAGGACTATCTCTTTGTTTCTAAATCTAAATTGCCTCTTTATGTAACCAAGAAGCCTCTGGGCTTTCTTCTCTACTGCGAGGCACTGCTTGGAGAATTTGAGGTCACTGCTGATCAGTACACCTAAGTCTTTCTCCAAGTCAGTACTACTAATTTCATTTCCCAACAGAGAGTAACTGGTTGGGTGGACCTTTGTGCATCACTTTACACTTGTCCAAATTGAATGGCATCTGCCATCGTTCAGACCACTTTCCTACTTTCTCTAGGTCTTTATGTAATTGTTCTACCTTTTCAAATGATGAAGCATTACACCCTAACTTGGTGTCATCAGCAAATTTTGCAATTCGACTGACAATTCCCACATCTATATCATTAATGTAGATTATAAAAAGTAGCGGACCTCGAACTGAACCTTGAGGAACCCCACTTGTGACTGATGCCCAACTTGAGGCTTCCCCATTGATTACTACTCTTTGGCGCCGGTCAGTTATCCAATTCTCAATCCATTTAGCAAGCATGCCCCTTATTCAAATGGTCAAGTTGGTCAAAAATGAACGCCGACGCCAAAAATCATGCTGTGAATCATACAATAAATTATATGATTCAAGATGATCTACTATTCTATCTGCAACTATACCCTCCAATACCTTTCCTACTACAGATGTAAGGCTGATTGGACGGTAGTTTCCAGGAAGATGGCAATCTCCCTTTTTAAATATGGGAGTCACATTTGCTTCCTTCCAGTCAGATGGGACCTCTCCTGTTTCAAGTGATATATTGAAGATAGCAGCCAGGTAAGGGGTTACCTGGTCACATACCTCTCGCAAGACCCTAGGAAGAAATTCATCAGGACCGGGAGATTTATTGACACTTAATTTGCCTATTCTGTCTCTAACTTTTGCTTCACTGCATTCGACTCTTTCTATGGTAACACCCTCATGAGTAGTGCCTGGCTCAGGGATGTTACCCCCATCTTCTCGGGTGAACACTGATGAGAAATGGGAATTTAGAATGTCTGCCATCTCTTCATCAGAGTTTTGTAAGACACCATTCCCATCATGCAATGGGCCTATCTTGTTTCTAATTGGTTTTCTGCTGTTTACATAACCAAAAAACTCCTTGGGATTCTCCTTACACAAGGCTGCAATCCGGAGTTCCTCGTTACGCTTGGCTCTGTCTACAAGTGATTTCACTTTCCTACGTAGGTGGTAATATTCACTTTGTATCTCTAAATTACCAGTTCTTTTGAACTGGTGGTGGGCTACCTTTCTTTTCCTAATTGTAGCTGCTATTTCTCGTGTGAACCATTTGGGTTGGGACATTGGGGATCCAACTGGCTTAGAGGGCACGAATATTGATTGTTGAGCTATAAAGCAGTCTCGGAATAAGCACCAAGACTCATTCACCCCTTGGCCCATTTCCAGATGCATTGCACTAACTCCCTTTCTCAGATTACAGAAATCTGTTCTACTGAGGTCGGGTTTGCTCTGTTTCTGAATTTTAACTTTAGATTTGGGTACTTGCAGTGAGAACCTAATCATAGTATGGTCACTTCCTCCCAATGGCTCATCTACAGGGAGGAAGTGACTTAAGTTTCCTTTTTGGAGAGCGTGTGACAGCGTGAATCTCTACCACATGGTCACCTTTAGTTAAAGTCTGAGAATTGTCATAAGTTGAAGTGTCTGATAAAGTTTCCAAGACCTCTCACTAGAGCATAAAGCTGCTGCCTCTTGTGGGTGTTGAGAGGGTGCTGCAACTAATTTTGTGCGAAGGGAGGAGGCGTATGCCTTCACACCACCAAGTGGAGGATATCCTGCAAATGGAGGTACATCTCATATTGACGAGAATGCAAGGGATTAGCATCTTTGCAGTAAAAGCAGTAACTCTCTGACAGACACTCAGAAGTAAGATGTGAGTCCAGAGCAGAACAATTTCCATACCGGAAACGGTTGTTGCAGTTCCTTCTCCCATGACCAAACTCATAACATGTTAATGTTAATGCGATCTCTGATATGTTTCTCGTTGGACACTGTCTGGGCATGTAATGAGAATGTCCTCTTCTGATAATTAATACAAGTTTTCATTATAGATATGCCCCTTGCTATAATTAAATGTTCGATGTAGTTTGATAGATTCAAATATGCTATCAGAAGGACAGGGGAGATTGAGAAGCATTAAGGCCTGTGCAAGATCTTTGGCTCTGATTACAATGGCCTTACCATATTTTTTTATGTGGCCCATTGGTAGTACTCCAATTTCTTTCTCAAGAAACCTGTAAGCATGGGAAAGGTTACCACATCCCTCCCTTTATAAGCCACAAACCAAAAGGGTGTAGGAACCCGACGATCCTTTGGAACATTCTCGATAGTGTCATCAAAGATATTAGTGCAGTAGTCATTGTCACTATCTACTACATTGATGGACCGCATCATCTAAACTTTACAGTGAGTATCCTCCACAGAACAGAATCTTTTGCCTCAAACACTGCTTTAGCAACAGCATTTGTATTAAAAGTAATGTAGCAATGTCTAGATTTACAGTCACTGTCATAAGTGATTCGAATACGTTGAACCACTCCAAAACAATTAAAAATTGAGTGAATAACGCCATATGAAAGGGATGGAAGTACGTTTGTTAACATTAATGTGTCATTACCGCTAACAAGGTTCGTTGACACAACACCCGACCTGCCAGGCCACTCTATTTTGCAGACTTCTGCATATCATTACGACCAAAGAGTGATATCTCGAGGGCCTGGTCGACCACCGCTCGAGGAAGAGATTTGCGCTGTTTCTTATCCATATATCATTAATATAATGTTTTTGGCCCCAGAAGCCAAGAGATACTACCTACCGGGTAGATGAGGGGACCGACCGCTGGTCGCCGTGAGTTGGGTACCTCTTCCCCAACGGGGCCACTCGTTTTAAAAAGCAGCCCCAATGGCTCGAAATTTGCCCACGATGGTGTTGAGACCCCCTTCCCCAACATCTCTTGGCCCAGACACCAAACCATACAACATAGGACATCCCCTAGAGGGCAGTCCCTCTGGAGGGCAGCACTGTTGGCCCTAGCTAGCAGCTTAATGCATGACAACCACTTAGTCTGGTCTCTTACTGGTAACCTTACTAGCATGGGAAACCCTCTCTCCACGAAATCGGGGCAGAGCAGGGGCCGGAGCCCCCTCTAGTCTTGCTCGCCAGGTCTTAGAGACACTCAAGCCCCCCCCCACCATGTCAAGCCAATTCCCATTGAGGTGGGGTGGCACACCATGCACACTTCGGCCTGGCAGAACAGTACCGGGAGATATACCCAACTCCCCAGCACCTGTAGCACCAAGGCTTGTCTTTATTAAGTTTCTTCATCTCACACGGTGGAAGACAAGGGGGAAATCAAAGGAAATTTTATTTGGAGGTGGTTTGGCTTGACTTCAGACAATAACAATACGGCTAATGGGGGAACCATCTTGGAGAAAACGATGGGCAAGAGTACACACCATGGTATCCCTTGGCAAGTTTTGGGTCAACATCAATCGGAAAATTGATAAGGATGTAGCTGGGGAACTTACGAGGCCTGTCGAGTGAGTCTTCAACAATGAGAGCCAGAGACAAAAGTTGGTATACAAAGAAGAAACTCCAATTTGAGGCAGAGAAGATACGCCATGTGCAGTTGAAGCACCCTTCTCAGTCTTGGCAGCCGGAGGCAAACATTCCACAGCACCGGAGTCGGACGAGGCATTAACAGGTCGCTTGGTAGAGGTTGAGGAGGTGGAAGGCTGCAACCTGACCTGCAGAGTGACCGAGGAGTGAGGGATAGGGTTGCGAGAAGGCAGCTCAGGCCAATGATCCTCGATAGGAGATTCATACTCTTCCGACAGGACCAAGTCAGCCTCCAAGCAGGAAGCCACATCCGAATCCACGCTCTCCATCAGGCCAGGCAAGGCCTACATGGGAAGCGAACAACCGAACACACGAACATACACACACAGAACCACAACAAAACATACAAACCACAAACAACTATATCACAAATAGCAATGTATATCACAAACCACAAAAAAAGAGATAGAATAGACAAATAACACCTAGAATACCACGGAAACAACAACAAACAAACAAGAACACAAAAGCAACACAAAAAACAACACAAACAACACAAGCAGAGCACCAGGAATCACGTCTTCATTCCAGGAAGGTTGGGGCGAGACTGTAAAGTATAAGTAGTAGTATAAGTTAGTAGTAACGAATAAGTAGTAGTATAAGTTAGTAGTAACATATGTGACAGTAATTTATTACACTGATACTGTACACCCTATAATAGATAATACATAGACACTATTACTGGTTACTATAAAGGGGGTATCACACTAGCACCGCGTACGAGGTACACGTGGGACTGCCTCCATATCGTCCCGTGAACGAGGAGCCGCGGCGGCATTCGCGGGACAAAGCTGGAATGGATCCCTAGCCAAGACCGTTCCTCGTATACAGCACCAAGTCAATAAATAATATACTTATATAAATTAATTCTAAGTAAAAAAGGTGGATTAATATAAGAAAACATTTTTGCAATACAAATATTTTCGAACAACAACAAAAAACACACTTAAAGTAGAAAATACGATGTCGATATTTTACTGTGTTTACATCCCGTAGTGACGGGTACACGTGTGGTCTTCATTGAATGCAAACATGGACAATAAAATCAAGCCTATGGTAATGTTTCCTCTTTTCTTCTTCAAAACTATTAATTACAAGGACCAATGCAGTCAAATTGGTCATTATCATCCACAAAATTCATGTTGTTGTTTACGTTTTGTGGCGGTGGTGGTGTGACTCATCTGGTATACAAAGGACCAGCCCGCGGTAGTGTGATAGCTACTGCCCAACCGTTCCTGGTACCTCATACCACCAGTCCCGCGTGTACCTCGTACGCGGTGCTAGTGTGATACCCCCTTAATAGTCTCTTATCAGCCTATCTGACATTACAAGAAACATAAAGCTTTGGGATCTATTCAAAGCCTATGGATCTGTTTGAATCCCGTGATCGATAAGGGTTCATTGCTCCATACGTTGTAATTACTTCTCTTGTCTAATGAATCTGTCGTGCAAACCGAGTCATCACAGGAGACTGAGGGACAGACGGCAATGTGGCACCGTGTTCTTCAGTCCCTGAACCAGTTGCCACAGGCTCACATATATCCCTTTTTTCTCCTGTGATACCCAGATGGGAGTTAACACCTAAAGCATTTCAAACCCCTTCATTCTTAACCACTTCTGGCGATGTTTCCAAACGATATAGCTTGTCAAGTGGACGGCGAGTCGTACGACCACGCAGCAAGATTGTAGCGACACGGGGATGACCATCATGTCATGGGATTAGGAATACAACCTTAGACATCGGCCATTGACCGCTGGTTGATTCACCATGTACCAGAAAGATCTCCCCAACGTAAGGTGTCCAGACAGGTCGCCCCGTAAGGCTGGTGTTCCAGATTAGCAAAGTCTGAAGTTACTCTCCTATTCATCTCCTGTTGAGGTGGTCAGCTACTCTTTTCCTGTTCTTCCATGCACGATCAAACGTAGCAGATGGGTCCACAGTTGGCGAAACAACCCGTGGGATAGAAATAACACCAAATAGAAAGTGTGCAGGAGTCAGAACACCATCTCCATCATTACTCGTTAAAAAGCGAAGATTCAGGTGGAATACAAGCTCATAGAACGTGGTGGCAAGTTCTTCAAAGGAATGATGACACTGGTGTAATGTGACTTTTAGCGGTTTCTTTACACTTGCCACCAGCCTCTTCCAAAATCCTCCCCACCATGGAGAAGTTTCAGGGATGTATCGCCAATGTTCAGTAGGAGGAAGAAGATCCGACAGCTTCCAGAAGGACTTTGCATTGTCACTTACAATTAGAGGGGGGGTTCCTCTTTGTGCGAAGAGTCGCCTGAGTGCCAGTTGTAGATCATTCACACTTTTGAGTCCTAACAACTTCCAGGTGGACAGCACGTGTAGTTGCATAGTTGCTAGTAAACCCCATACCTTGGTTTCCCCAGCATCTACGTAGATAGGCCCAAAGTAGTCAATGCCAATTTTAGCGAAGGATCGTGAGAATTCCGTCCTGAAGTCTGGAAGCTGACCTCCTGGAGAGTGGTATGGTAATCCTCGATAACGACAACGTCGTCCACCGATCGCTGCAATGTCCTTCTGACATGATACTCTGCATATAGCGAAGCTAGAGTAGTTCAAGCACTCTGATGGAAGCATTGACTATGAGCTTCATTCACTATAAGGAAAATGATGAGTCACAGGTCTGGTAGGATAATCAACGGGGGTTCATTAGTTTGTGGTACTCGCCTGAGTAATCCATTTTGATCTAGATAAGGTCGAACTCTTGATAAGGGTGACTGCTAAGGGAGTTGTGCACTACTTCATATGGCCTTCAGTTCTGAATAGTAGCCCTTTCCTGTGCCAAACTAATCCAGAAGTATAGTGCATTTCTTCTTTTTTCAGGACTGAGCGAGTTTGTCTTTCGTTCAGAAGGTTGATGGCTGACAATATGGATGAATCGCTTCAGCCAAGCAGTGCAGTTGATTGCTTGTTTAAGGGTTGAGCATTCTATCAGAGGGAATTGCCCAGGAGAACACTCCCGACTTGTCTCTGTATTAATGGTAGTTATTTGTTTGACACCAGTTGGGCTGCTCTTTAACTCCGACTTTGCTACATCACTAAGTTCAATCTATTGATTGGCATTTTCATTATCTGATTCAGGGACAGATAGACTGGATATGAATTATAGTCTTCTCCACCAATGCTGAGAGGTAGTCAGGTGATGGAGAGAAATTCCTCTTGTTCCAATATCTGCAGGGTTAATAAGGCCACTTACATAATGCCGCTGCTCAGAAGTAGACAATCGTCGGATGGATGAGAATCTGTTTTGAATAAACAACTTGAGTAGTTTCTCAGTCTTTATCCAGTGCAACACATCGGTAGAGTCGGTATAGTGTAGAATCTTTGGGTGTTGTAAACTTAATGATTGAAGGATAGTGTGCATCAGTTTTACCCCAATTACAGATGCCATTAGCTCGAGTCTAGGGATGTTCAACACTTGCGAGCGAGGTGCAAGTCTTCCTTTAGATGCTAGTAAATGTGCCTCCTCACCCTGGACAATGTATATCGCAGTGCAGTATGCCTTTTGAGAAGCTTCACCAGACACACAGGAGACCGTATCTGTGGCAGTCACTATGCCAGCACAGCGATGAATTGAAACTTCCTTCATGTCGGAAGCATCTGCCTACCATTTTCTAATCTCTGATTAGATGGTTTTGGGAAGTTCTGAGGTCCAGGACCGCTTAGTAACATCCTCCCATGTTTCTTAGAAAATTATTTTATCTTCGATCGTCCAGAGAGTCAACACACCAAAAGGGTCGAACTGCTTTGAAAGAAGACAGAGCAATTGATATCTGCTTCAGCTGCCGTTGAGATATTAAGGAACATGTCGTCCATGTAGATCCCACTCTTGAGCAGGTGATGGAAGCCTGGTTCTATGTCTGTAGTTTTGTGAAGGTGAGTTGATATGGCTTCAGCAGCATGTAAGGAAAACAGGAAAGACCAAATGGGACTCTCTGGAATCTGAGAATGTTGTCTGTCCATAGGAACAGAATGAACTGTCCATCTTCCTCACTGACTATGAAATACTGCCTTTATATCTGCATGACAACCGAGAGTGTTAGTTCTGAAATTCAAAAAGTACAGAAAGGAGACAGGACAGTAGGTTGGTTCCAGGGTCAAGGTACGAGTTCAAGCTTTTCCCTGTAGCGTCTTACGCCGAACCGTCGAACACCACTCTAAGCTTTCCATTTCCATAAAGACCACGGTGGGGCAGAAAGAAGGCTAACTGGTCCCAAGCACTAGGTGAGTGCTCAATAATGGAGTTACTATAAAGGTTTGCAAGGTAATCCTCATATCCCTGGGAGCCATTTGAGTCCAGGCAGCTTATTATCCGTGTGGTCCTCGGCATCGTAGATTTAAGGTTTGGCATTGGTCGATCTTCAAAGATCCAAAGAAGGTTCATCTTGTAGCGCCTCTCCTCTGTATTCCATTTTGGCTCTGGATAGTTCCTTATGTCCTTTACTTCCTCTTCCACAATTCCTACCCCCCAAACGGGAATCGCCTTGACGAGGTGGGGGGTCTTGCGTGTGTCTAAGACCTGGCGAGCTAGGATAGAGGGGGCTTTGGCCCCTGCTCTGCCCCGATTTTATGGAGAGAGGGTTAGAGACCAGACTAAATGGTTCCCATGCAATAGGCTGCAAGAACGGGCCAACAGTGTTGCCCTCCAGAGGGACTGCCCTCTAGTCCCTGCAGCCCGGGGGGGGGGGAGGTAGTTGGCTCCCTGTTTTACCCTGCCGCTAGCGTCAAAATTCCTCAATTTGCCCTATATTCACAATGTTCTCACTCTTAACCTATATAGTGTACTGACTTCAATATAGTTTCTTACATACCTTCCTTCTGTCATGTCGATTTTCACTGCTGAGCTTTCGGCCATTTTATATGCCATCCAAGTGATTTTTACTCTCCCTCAGCCTTCTTTTACTATTTATAGTGATTCCTGTAGTGCCTTGTAGGCCTTGTGCAATTTTAACTCTCCCCATCCCCTGGTGTTGGTCATCCTTGAGTGGCTTGTCCTCCTGGGTCGTCGTGGCCGCAAAGTCACTTTCTGATGGGTCCCGGCCCATGTGGGTGTCGATGGTAATGAGTGAGCTGATGCCCTGGCTAAGGCTGTGGTCTCCAATTCTCAGCCTCCTGCCGGGCGTCATCCTGTCCCTGCAGTGGACTTTCGACCCTATATAGATGCTGCCGTTCGTTCCTGCTGGCAGGACAGATGGGACGCAGTCGGGGCTAACAAGCTCCGTGACATCCGCCAATGCCTTGGTTTGTGGAGCTACAGCGGCCTGTCCCGCCGGTGGGAGATGGCTCTTGTCCGTCTCCGCATTGGCCACACATTATTGACTCATGGCTTTTTAATGGACAGGATTCACCCTCCCTACTGTGATGATTGTCTGGTCCCTTTGACAGTGAGGCATATTATTGTTGAGTGTCCCAGCCTTGGGGACCTGCGTCATAGGCACCTCTCCAAGTACTGGGTGGGTGACGGTTCTTACAGTCTCTCCCTGGTGCTCGGGGAGGAGGCTTGTAGTGTGGGAGGGAACACTCTCTCCTATGTGGAGGAGGCTGGCCTCCTCCATAAATTGTGATTTTAATATATTTATGTTTTTTTAGATAGTTTGGTATTATTTAATCTTGATTCTTTTTTATATTTTTGTTAAGTTGATGTGTTCTTTTAGTAATGGTGTGTGTTTTTAGTTTGTGTGTAATTTAGACATGATGCCTGTCCCTTTCGGGAGTTTATGATTTCGTTAGTTGAGGATAACAATTTTGTGTTGGGTGGTATATGACCCTAGCTGTTGCGCCGCCAGATGCCTAGTTGCATCAATAATCAATCTCAATCTCAATCCTTTTAAAAGACCTAAGATCATATTAAAAAGGTTCGAGTGCATGGAGGGTGTATAGATGGAGGCGACATGTATGTGCCTGTCCCACCCAATCTCTCACTATCTACCGGCCTTTTCCTTGGTCTTGTGGTCAATATAAGGCTTCCTTCTTCCTCCAATTCCTTTTTCCTTCATCATTTGGTCGATTTAATTCTTCATCTGTCCTACAACTCCTTTTAAAAGACCTGAGATCATATTAAAGAAGTTCGAGTCCATGGAGGGTGTATAGATGGAGGAGACATGACCATGGCTCACTAATCCAGGGGTTCGAACCCCAACCCTCCATTGATAATTTAAAACAAAATTATTACTCTAGGTAAATGTTAGGCACGTTATTATGACTGGCAAAGAATCTTTTAAGAAATACGTTGGAATGTCATCTGAGCCATGTGCAGTTGTTTCAATACTAGTATAATAGTCTAGGAATCTGTTGGTTGAGGTCTGAACATATCACATGTTAGGTTTATGGTGTTACATGCATTGAGGTGTGATTCATTGTCATGATTTGATAGGTGTTGGTGTGATTTGTAAAAGTTTCTTTACCAACATTTGCAAAATATTTATTAAATCTATTAATTTCATCACTTATTGTTCTTTCATCTTCTGCGAATAGTGGACACGTTTTGTTTTTGTTATTTGGTGTGAGATGTCTCAACGTGTGCCACGTAGTACTACTGTTCCCTCTGTCATCCTCTAGTTTTTTTTATTGTAATATTCAGACTTGGATTTGTTGATCAATTGCTTTACTTGTTTCTTTAGTTTCTTATATTTCACTTGAAGAGCTGTATTATATCCGTCATTCTTGAGGAGTGTATGCGTCTGTGTTCCTCTTTACTTCCCTAGTCACTAAAGGTGTACACACATAAAGGCATTTGTTAAAACATTCAGTGAATATGTTAACTTGTGTTTCGGTATTGTCAGTGGTAAATATTCTTCTTTAAATTGACACTCTCCTGATAAAGTAAGTTACACAAAAAATTTGGCGAATAACTTCTTAGTTCACGGAATATTTTAACAGTAGTACACGTTTAGCCATTCGTAAGTTAATGGTTACAGTGATGAGTTCATGGTCGGCCACATGACATGGAAGTGTATCCTAAACTATTACTGAATGAGGTTTGTTGGTTACAATAAATCTAACAATGTGGGAGAGCTGTAAGTAATCCTTGTGGGTTTGGTAATTAATTGAGTTAATTTTGCATTTGCAATAATTAGTTTTAGCTTACTGCTATTTATTAAAAAGTCCTCATTAAAATCCCCTAAGATATAGATATCCTTACCTTTTAAAATGACACAGTTTATAACATCAGATATTTAGTCATATGTATAAGAAAGTGATAATAACTGTAGGAAACTTACAGCTCTGGACCGCCACATACACGTTTTCCACCACCAGTGGTCTTACTACGTCAAAGTGTACAAGAGTAGCCTTATAAATATCTCTTGTATAAAATACAAACACCTCCACCTCTAGCTTTGTCACACCTAAAAATGTTATAGTTCGGTATAACAATATGTTCGTTAGGAGTTTCAGGTAATAACCACGTTTCATTTACACATAATACATCTGTATTTCTCTCATTGATCAGAAGGTCTATCTCATCCTTGTTAGCTATGATACTCTGGGCATTAACATGATGAATTTTCACTTTGTCCCTTTCACTCACAGATCTGGTGGCCCTGCCTTCTTTGCCGTGTTCTTGTTGACTATAGTGGTGGCACAACTTCTGCTTATGCCCTAGTCGATGACATAAACCACATAATATAATTATATGATCAATCCTACAGTTAGCTTGCCGATGGTTGTGTTTGCCACAATTGTAACAACCGTGCCTGTCATTTGTGGGCGTATACGCGCTTGGTGTATAGTGGTGTGAGGTGTGTGGTGTATGGCGCTGGTGAGGGTAGATGACTGTCGGTCAGGCGTCGTGCCGGTCCAGTGGAGTACTGGCATATTGTTCATTCCTTAAAACCTCCCGTCCTACTTGTGCTTCCTCCTCCATGCTACGAGGTGGATTACTTTGTACAGTAGCCCCATAGGAGTGAGGAGATATTCTTCTGACCTGCACTGAGTGAGTGCCGTGGAAGTTCTGGCGCTGGACTATCGGTGGTGCGGGGCGAAGAGGAAATCTCTGTGTTGCTGTGTTAAGGAGACGAGGCGAAGTTCCATGTAGAGAATATGTATAGGAATTCAGAGGATGTGTAATGATTGGATGAGGAAGGAGTGAACGTAGGATTGCTTGTGAGGGAGGGAGGGGTAGAGGAGGGGGGAGGGAGTGTGCACATTTGCCATGTAAGAGTGAGTATTATAGGCACGACCTTGGCGTTGGTGGTGCTCGCCTCGTTGTTGTGCACATTGATCTACCCTCCTCATTCTAACATTATAGGAATGGCTTTTTTAAAAGAGTGGAACTATTCACCTCCTCCAGAATTGGAAACAACTATGTTCAATTTTATTTGTTTAACATATCATGTAAACATCTTACCCTAAATAAAAACAACTTTTTAAGGAAAATTATGTTCCATATATGTTTAAGAAAACCAAGCCAAAGACAAGGACTTAATAGGAGAAAAAGTGAACACATTAAAGGTTTCAAAAACTCCATGGTATAATAGGGGCTTCAACGTTACCGTTTCATTTCAATGTGCAGAGAGTTCACAATCTCTATAGATACACAGTTATAAAATAAATTAAGGTCCTGAAACATGATATACTGTAGGGAAAAAGTGAATTATAATTAATGTTTCTGTCACAGACGTTTTGTTCAACACCAAACCACCAGAAAATGTATTAATTGGTTTATATTTCCATTACAGGGCTACTATCGGATCTTATGGGATGTCGTACAAAAAAATTTTCACGGCTTCAGACAGCAACGTTTATCAAAATCTGGGACGCCTTATGCACGTAGGAACTCCCATCGAAAAAGGACTAGCTGATGCCTTAAAAATGAAGTAAGTGTGCAATGATTATTGGTAGATAGAATAAACACTATTTAACAAGTATATATATATATATATATATATATATATATATATATATATATATATATATATATATATATATATATATATATATATATATATATATATATATATATATTCTTAGCATAAATACTGTGGTAGATCAACGGTTTACACAAATGAGGATATATATAGCTGTTCCATCCTTTTCTTCTCACGACCCCACCTTGTCGTTTACCTATCTTGAAGTTAACTTGAGAGCACTTCGTATCACCTCCAGTCTCAAAAAGTTCAGAACCGCTACAGCCCTCCTTCCTCCCGAAGTTCTCTTGCAACTCTCAGATTCTGTCACAGCCGCCTGTACCAGTAACACTCCATATGAAGACTGCCATCACCACACGTCTTGAAGCTTCTCTCTGTACACTACTCTCGGAAGTTCTCCAAGAAAGAGCTAGGTAACGAAGAGCCTACTAACCTACTCCGACGGATGAAGAAATTCATCGGTACACACCAGCAGTCCTTTGACACCACAATCCTCACCCACCTCTTCTACCAGCGTCTTCCCCAGACCATCCAACGCAACCTCTTTACAGTAAAAGGCAAATTATCGCTAGAAGACCTAGCACAGCTCGCAGATGAGTTCATGGACACCATCCCGAACGAGACAAACATCTGCAACATCACCTCCTCTAACAAAGTCTCACAACTCAAAGACCTCATCTCCAGCCTGGCAGAACAAGTAAGTGAGTTGAAATTAAAAATAAAACAACAGTTTCGTGCCTACTCGCCATCTCCACGACACCACAGTTCCCGCAGCAGAGACTCCCGCAACATCTCCAACAACTTCACCAACTCCAACACTAACGGTATGTACTACAATCATCATCGTTTTGGTAAAAATGCACACCATTGTCAGAAACCCAGTTCATTCAATTCAGGGAAACGACACAAGCAGTCACTAGTGGTCCATAGTGCCTGCAAACGGAGGTACACACTCTTCAACATCTGGAATCCACTCAATTCATTTTAATAGACACAGAAAATAGAAAATAGAAATCAGTGTTCTCCCCCCTACAGCTGGCCAATGGACACTACCTCCCATCACTTCAATATTCGCAGCCAACGGTTCCACTATACCAGTCTACACCAAGCTCATCCTCAATGTTGAAATCCACCTTCGACGAGCGCTTGAGTCTACGTCGCTGACGTCTCCCAACCCATCCTAGGTGCCATCTTCCTCACCCACTACAATCTCTCCATCAACCTCAAGAACCGCAAGTTGTATGATGCACTCATTGGTCTATCTGCCAACACTTCGATCGCCAAAGGTTCAAGCACACAGCTGTCTACAATCTCAGCTGACAACAGGTATGAATCTTTACTCAAGTCTTACCCCTCTCTCACACAGCCATACTCTGCAGTCACGCCAGCCAAGTACCACGCCCTTTACTACATGGAGACCACTGGAGCCCCAACCTATGCCAAGGCCAGACGACTCGCCCCTAAACGTTACAAACTTGCCAAGGCTGAATTCGAGTCACTTCTCGACCAAGGTATTATCAGACCAAGCTCAAGCAACTGGGCCTCTCCACTCCACATTGTCAAAAAGAAGAATGTTCACATCAGACCCTGTGGCGACTACAGAGCACTAAACAGTAAGACAGTTATGGACAGGAACCCTATCCCTAACATCTATAATTTATTTTCTCAACTTACTGGCACCACTATCTTCTCCAATCTCGACCTCGTCAAGGCTTTCCATCAAATCCCTGTTAATACTGATGATATTCCCAAAACAGCCATCATAACACTTTTGGGTTTATTTGAATATGTCAGGACGCCCTTCGGTCTCAAGAACTCCGCACAGACTTTCCAGCGATTCACTAACAAAGTACTACGCGGACTGCCCTTATGCTTCGCCTATGTCGACGACATTCTCATCGCCAGCCCCGACGAAAAAAAAACACCAGCAACATCTTACACAGGTATTTGAGAGATTCCAAACTTACGGCATACAACTTAACACTGCCAAGTCCTCTTTCGGTGTTAACTCTACCCATACTGTGTCCTCTTCTGGTATCTCTTACACATCTTCTAGACAGAAAGCTATCCAGCAGTTCCCAAGACCCACAACTCAATGCGAACTGAAGCCCTTCCTTGGGATGCTCAACTAATACAACAGATTCATCCAACACTGTACAGCACTCCTTCAGCCACTCTACAACATGCTGAAGCCGTGCAAGAGACGTCAGTCAAGCACTCTAGAATCGTCAGACACTGCTGATCAAGCCTACACCAATGCTACCAACGCTATTGGAGAAGCCACCTCCCTCTGCTTTCCTACTCCACACGCTATCACATCCATCTGCACCGACGTATCTGACACAGGTATGGGTGCCGTCCTACAACAACTCCACGTTGATGACTGGAAGCCACTCGCATTCTTCTACAAGAAACTATTTCCAGCGGAATCAAGATACAGCGCTTTCGATAGAGAACTTCTCACCATTTAAAAAGCCATCAAACACTTCCGTTGACTGATCACAAACCTCTCATCACCACATCAACAACAAGAACTCTCACACACCTAGACAAGTTCGCCACACATACATTTCACAATTTACCACTGATATTCGCTACATTCAAGGTGAAAATAACGTGGCTGCAGATGCCCTCTCTCATTCACTCAACTCAGCATCCCTCATCGACTACGCCGTCTATGCTGACTCTTCCACAGGTTCAGTCCGCCCTTATGTTCCTAATGCTCACAGATTCCTCATTTTCTCCCAACTCCACAACCTCACTCACCCAGGTATATGTACTTCTCAGCAGCTTCTAAACTCAAGGTTTGTGTGGACAGGAATCAACAAGGACATAAGACAGTGGACCCGCTCCTACCAAAAGTGCCAAGCCAGCAAGATCAACAGACACACCAAGTCGTCTCTAGCAACCTTCTTACCACCCTCTGCCAGATTTGACCATGTTCACATCGACCTGGTAGGTCCCCTTTCTCCCTCTGATAATTGCAGATACCTCCTCATCTGTGTTGATCGCTTCACCAGATGGCCAGAAGTATCACCTCTCTCCGACATCAACACCACCACTGTTGCCAAAGCCTTCATCTCCACCTGTATCTCCCGCTATGGTGTCCCTATCACCATCACATCTGACAGGGGCAGCTAGTTTGAGTCCTCCCTTGGGAATGAGCTGATGACTCTCCTTGGTATCAAGAGACTCCGCACCACCAGCTAACACCCACAATCAAATGGTCTTGTTGAGAGATTTCACAGATAATTTAAAACCTCATTAACAGCAACAGTACACCACCACGGTGAGTGGCTCTCTTCTCTCCCTCTTGTCTTACTAGGTATCCGCACTGCCCTGAAGGTCGACCTCAACTGTTCCTCTGCTGAACTACTCTATGGCTCCACCCAACGACTGCCTGGTGAACTCCTTGCCACTACCACGCCTCGGAACAACACTGACGTCCAGGATTTCGCTGCCACCCTCACTTCCCACATGAGTTCCCTGCAGCCCTCACCAACTCGTCAGCAACCTTCCAAGACCTTCGTCAGCCAGGACCTCCAAACCTTTACCCATGTCTTCGTCCGGGTTGACTCAGTCAAGAACCCGCTACAACAACCCTACTCTGGTCCCTTCCCTATCATCAGATGACACAGAAAGACCATCATTATCAACTATCATGGTAAACCAAACACTGTATCCACCGACAGAGTGAAATCTGCCTACCTCATATGCCAAGAATCTACCTCGCCACCTTCTATCAACTCATCAACACATAGCACCACGGAATGACCTACTGCAACAAGCAAGAAATCTATATCGTTCCTCCTTCCTCGTCACTAGGGGGGGGGGGGGGTACTGTAGTATTATTGTGTCATTATTGTGTCATATGGTGATCTGTGCAGTAATGCTCGAAATAGATAAAAATAAGGTAATGTATATCAAAACTGATTTTAATAAAAAAAATACTTATAAACAACTTAAACATATATATATAATATATTTATCTTTTCTTCAAATGGCTTTAACAAGTTAGCATTCTGACTAGCAACAGACTGGTAAATGGCAATGCGTGAAACCTATAGTCCTTCAGTTTTATGAAGGCGAAATGCTGTGGCTGAGATAATCCCGTCAATAATGTGTATCTAACAACACTTTTATTCTAAATAATTTATACATATTTCCCCTAAAATCTCTAGTGGTTTTCTAATTTATCTA
>JAWZYT010004638.1:0-30094 GCA_034508575.1 Petrolisthes manimaculis
GTCGCCGTATCAGCCAATCATTTGGTGAATGTGCTTGGTCGATGATTATTATTTGTATTATTCTTCAAGCAGAGCTCAGTGTGGAGACAACACTTTTATTGGCGAGTGTACATTTATAAATTCATATATATTGTAGATTATTACTTTTACCTTTATAAGTATACAGTATACAGTACAGTGGAAGTGATACTGCAAATCTTGATATACATAATGGGGATAATAGTGTGAATTTCAATATACAAAATGGAGAAAAAGGTTGAACCAAACCCGTATGGATATGGCAGCTATATTATTACGAATTCCGATCAACAATGTGGTGACACTACTCAAATCCTGATAACATAAACGGTGTAGTTATCATTGCAGTTCTCGATCTATACAATAAAGACAGCGTTAAAATATTCATACGAACGGTGGTGTGGCTGATATATTTCTAGAGACGATGCAACCCAACTAAAGGTGATAACTTGACCCACAGTGACCTTCATTCTATACAACACACGACAACTTACACTCTCTGTCATTTGTATTTTGTGTTTTGTGTGTGTTTGTGTGTTTGTGTGTGTGTGTGTGTGTATGTGTGTGTGTGTATGTGTGTGTGTGTGTGTGTGTGTGTGTGTGTGTGTGTGTGTGTGTGTGTGTGTGTGTGTGTGTGTTTGTGTGTGTGTGTTTGTGTGTTCATCTTGAGTCTGTTTTTCTTTTGTTTTCATCTTGAGTCTGTTTCTTTTGTCTTTCTTTGATCTGTTTTCGCTGTTTATTGTCTGCCGCTGGTAGTTTTTATTTCATTGAGATTTTATTTATATTTTATCGTTTTCAGACATCTTTCAATTTATATTTGTTTACCCTGCGAGAAAATAATTTAAGCTTTACATGAAATCTCTCAAGACTGACAAACGCACATGTGTCAACTGTCAACCCACCCAATATTCTGCCTACATAATTAATTATTCATTTTCCTGATACTTATGTTTCATGACACTTGTATTTCTGTTCAGTTTAGATTACATTCAAAACTAGCTCCTCTGTGTCAGTGTAAAAGATTATTATGATCTTGACGTTGCAATTTGATAAAGTTGCAATTTGTAATACACTAAACCAGATTACTAAAAATATGTTTGCTTAGATGGACCAATGTGAGATTGGATTGGTGTAGCCGTTTGGGAGAACACGAACACGAACAGGAACACACACACACGAACACACAGACACACACACACAAACAAACAAACAAACAAACAAACAAACAAACAAACACAAACACACACACATAAACACACATTTTCTCAAACATTTATTATATTATGAATTACTGTGCTCGACTGTCTTAATCCCAGGAACTGTACATGCATCCAGATCCTAACTAACAAGACCACAATTTAATCAGGTATAAATCAGGCAGTTTAATTCACAAGAGCAATACTTATTTTGAATGGAGATAGAGTAGTGTGCTATTATGTGTGTGCTGGCCTGTATAAATCGTTCATGAACTCTTTGTTGTAGGATTTGAAAGACGACGATGTGGTTTAGGAAGAGAAAGAAATGGAGGAGGAGGAGAAGGAGGAGGAAGAGGAGGAGGAGGAGGAGGAGGAGAAGGAGGAGGAGGAGGAGGAAGAAGATTAAGAGGAGGAAAAGGAGTAGGAAGATTAAGAGGAGGAGAAGGAGGAGAAGGAGGAGAAAGAAATAAAAGACGTAGAAGAGAAGGAAAAGTTGAAGGAGATAGAGAAAAGAGAAGAGAAGAGAAGAAAAGAGAAGAGAAGGAGAAGTTGAAGGAGACAGAAACGAAGACTAATAAGACGAAGAAACAAAACAAGTTGAGAAGAAAACGATATTATAAAGAACGAACAATATTATGCAATAGAGAACTATGAAGAATTAGAGGATTAAAAAGAAGACGCTGATGGTGTTGATGGAGAAGGAGTAGGAAAAGGAGGGGGAAAAGGAAGAGGTGAGAAATAGGAGGAAGAAGAGGAATAGAAATAGATGGATGGAGTAGGAGGAGGAGGAGAAATAGTAGAAGGAGTGGGAGGTGCAAGAGGAGGAGAAGGAGAACAGAAAGGATGGGAGGGAATTAAGGAAGTCTTCACCTATATACGCCAGTCGAGAATTCGTCTTTAGCCAAAAACTGTTCTAAGGCTGCCACACACCTCCCCCAGCCCACCCAACACAGACGACCCCCACTCTCTTACCAAGCAATGGGACCCTCGACCGTACTGTATGTCTATAGCTCCCGGGAATAGCACGGTGTTGTCCCGACTGGGTGCGCATATCCATTGAGGGTTTTCCAGTAAAATGGGGGATGCCAAGGGTGGGATTTACAGCGATATTGGGAAAGCTGGGATAAAGTGCTGCCCGCTGCTGTCGTAATGTCCCTGATATTTCTTTTTCCCTTCTTTCTCCTCCGAACTTCACTCCCCCTGACTGACTCTCCCTTGACATTCACCTCCTCTCTGATCCCACCCAATTATTCTTCCTGACCCATTGCTGCCTCACGTATACTTCCCGATCTTTGACCTCACTCATACTAACAACATTTGCACTTCCTGACACTCAACTCTCGATACGTCTCTTCCTCTATGACTTTCACTCAAACTCTCGCACTCTCTCATTCTATTTCACTCACACACATACACACACACACACGCGCGCGCACACACACAAACAAGCAAATACACACACACAAACAAGCAAACACACACACACAAACAAGCAAATACACACACACAAACAAGCAAATACACACACACACACAAACAAGCAAATACACACACACAAACAAGCAAATACACACACATCTTCATTCTTCTCCGATCCCTTCTCCTTCTGGTCCCTCAATGATTTTCACCCACTCTCGATGCCTATCACCATAACTATAACCTGACACACACACACACACCCTCTTCCTGATTCTAATATTCCAATATTATTACTTTGCCTGACTCTCCCTTCCCTGATTCTCTCCCTTCATTATTCTTAACAAACCATAGCTTGCTTCCCTTTTAGTAAATCCTCACACTCCCCTACTCTCTCCCTGCCTGTGTGTGTATGTGTGTCTGTCTGTTTCACTGTTAAACTGTCTCAAAATTGTCATATACACACAGGGCAAACAAATGAAGCTACGGGTCACAGAACAACTTTAAAAACTACGACAACTTAGAATGCTCTTGTTCGTCTACTCAGTCCCTTATACATCAAGCAATTTATATGACCCAGAGGAAGTTTGTAGTCTTTTATTTACGTGGGCAGCTTTGTGAGTGTGGGGAAGTGTGGTCTTTTAATGGGTGTCCTGGGTGTGGGTGTGGGTGTGAGGAAGTGTTGGTGTCATGTATGTGTGTGTGTTTATAATGTGAGTGCCATGTGTGGGTGTTATATATATGTGTTGGTGTTATATCCCAGTGTGTTATGGTGTTGGTAATATGAGCGTGGGTATTACAGTATGGGTATAATGAGTATGGGTGTTATGGTGTGGGTAACAAGATGTAGCTATGAGTGAGGGGGCTAGGGAGTGATTATAATAAGTGAAAGTACTAGGGTGTGTGTTATCATGAATGAGGGCGAGTAGCATATACATAGATGCCAAAGACCAGCACAGCATGGGGCTGGCTGCTGGAATGGACTTTTGTTTATATGGGTAAGCCTGGATGAAAGGAGGAATGCAGCGGCTTTATACCATATTGTGGTTTTCATGTAGCCATTTACTATTTTGGTCATTGTTTTGTGTCCCTTAAAGTTTGTGAATGCCGGTGCGTGTGCTGAGAGAACACAACATGTACTGGTATAATAATGAAGTGTTCTATTACTGAAACTATTTGTAACGTTGTTGAATTAATTTCTTTGTGGAACCAAAAGATATTAACGATGTACGGTATTAGATGATCTCCAAAATAACTATCTGTTAATAATCAGCTTAAGTTGCTTATTTATGTAATAATAATAATTATTATAATTATATATAAATAAATATATATATATATATATATATATATATATATATATATATATATATATATATATATATATATATAACTGTGTTGAATTTGATTCTTCTGTACATATTTGTTGGTCTAATCCCAAAGCAGCATATCCTTTTAACTCCCCTGCCTGCCTACCTACCTCTCTGTCAGTCGGACGGGCACCACACCGCCTCTGTTTACAATGGCAAGCAGTGCGTCCAATTATCTTGGCTCCCCTCCCTCCTGTTGCCAGCACCACCTTTGATACACCCGCTGCCTAAACATTTGTACCAGTTTTACGGTGGTGTGGCTTTTGGCATTACTCTACTCCGTGTAATTGTCTCTCCCACATCACTGCCTCACTGCCCCCCCCCCCCCACCCCCTCTCTCTCTATTTCTCTCTCTCTCTATTTACAATCTCCTTCCCTTCCTCCCTCCCTCCCTTCCCAAACCACACATCCAATCACCCTTTCGTGTAACAAATGCATAAGTGTACAGTCAACATCACCATTAATTAAACACGTAACTGTTCGTGTAGATTTAGTCAATGATTGAATAACTGTGGTAGTAGACTTTCCAACTAAGGAGCATCACAATCATGAAAGCCATCCATCCACATGCTGGTTTTAGGGGATACATGATTTAAGTTGGTGATTGAGGAGCAACTTATTCCTCCATAAAACAGAATCTGAGATGGGGAGGGTGTTTCGTAATATAACAGGGAGGAACCAGAAGCAACACATTTATGTCCTCCACAATACAAAGCTCCATAAATTTGGATGGGTTGGGACTGATGATACTCTGTAATAAATGGATAAAACAAAACAATGCATTACACGTCCTCATCCAATGTAATTAAATCTTTTTGACTAACAATAATACCTATACATTAGTGAATCAAACCCCTTCATCTTATACAGTAGTTATAGTCTGTTCAAAATTTGTGTTCCACTAGCCTCTATCTATCTAGCTATTTCTATCTGTCTATCTATCGCTATTTCTATCTGTCTATATATCTATCTATTTCTATCTATCTATCTAACTATCTATATCTATCTATTTCTATCAATCTATCTATTTCTATCTATCTAAGCATAAAAGGCCAAAAGGAACACAAGTTTTGAACAGAGTATAGTATATAGTATCGTCTGACTGGGATAAATATATGTATAAGAGTATCGAACATCTCATTTAGTGCTAATATATGATCTGAATAACGGAATTAAATGTTACAAATGTACTTTATAAATATGTAAATGTCATAAATGTATCCTATATCTTCATACTGAAAAGGAGAATCGTCTGACTAACAGGTGGAGACAAGAAGAAATTATATGTTTTCAACGTTAACAATGTCTTTTTAAGAACATGTTCGCTAGGATAGGAAAGTGTATATATCTTTTTTTTTCTCGAGGTAATGTTTACACGTGTTCGTCCGTTGTATCAGATTGCGTCAGGAAGAAGAATGTGCATTTGTTCATACGCTTAAGGCTTCATAATTATACAGCTACACCCATAATAATTTTGTAGCACCTGCAAATGAAACGACCTTGAAACCTTGATGTAAAACTCAAAAGTTTAGTTGCTCCATTTAAAGAATATTTCATAATATTCACTAAAACACTTTCACATTCACCTCACTTTTCACAATTCACCGGATTCTGGACCGTCGATTCGTACTTGTTCACCCCATCCATATGAATCACGGGGATAAACTTTTGTGGACGAATTGGAAGACTATGGATTCCTCCAAACAATGGTACACAACAGATCCCCTTCTCGCATTCTAAAGTATATTTTGTTTCCTGTTTACAATTTTGTTTATAACGAGTGACTCTCAATTTAAAATGATGATGTATATACCTGTGTTGGTGTATGCTCCTGGCATTTACTAATGTTAAGTTACTAATGTATGAAAAATATTATTATATACAAGTTATTTACTATATACTTGAATAATACACAATGTTGTTCGTTATTGAAGAGATGGGATTGATTCGAGGATGAATGAAGACCGCACTATAGGCTTGAAAAAGTTTATAGGACGAGGGAGATGATAATTGAGGGGAAGGACAGCAAGCAGCACCAAAATAGAAGGAAATGAAAGACAGTTGTAAATCAAAAGGGAGTTCCTGTGATTCGAGGGGGCGCCCAAACCCTTAAAGTCCTGCTCAAAGCACCCTAAGTATGTTTGAGATTTAAAGACAGAGTTATAGATAGATAAATAGATAAATACAAAGAAATTTTTGAAACAGAGAACAGGAATTAATACCCTACCAACATTGACTCTATTATACTCTGAGTTCATCAACAGTGTAACTAAATATACTTTAGATTAAAACACTAACCTTCATCTTTAACCTCTGACCTAATAATGATAACAATTTCTCGTAGGGCTGGAGGCAGTAATTAGCTTCCATTATGAGAGAGAGCACAATATTTCCAGGTTAATATGTGGACAAAAGCCTCAATGTGTCCTGAGGAAGTTATGCCCCCCTTTGTCAGAGAGAAAAGCATGGTAATAGTGATGGTGACGATGGAGATTAATAATAATAATAATAATAATAATAATAATAATAATAATAATAATAATAATAATGATAATAATACTAATACTAATACTAATACTAATACTAATACTAATAATACTAATACTAATACTAATACTACTACTACTACTACTACTACTACTACTACTACTACTACTACTACTACTACTACTACTACTACTACTACTACTACTACTACTACTACTACTACTACTAATAATAATAATAATAATAATAATAATAATAATAATAATAATAATAATAATAATAATACAAATAATAATAATAATAATTATAATAATATAATTAGTATTAACATTATTGTATTAATTAGTAATATCTTTCATATTATTATCATTATTGACCCTGATAATACAAGCCAGTCTATTTTCTCTGCAAACACGAAGGGAAGACAGAAATTACAGACAATATTACAAAATCTACAAGACCAGTTAAAGGAAAGCAAACCACAGTATACGTAAACAACATAATGTGCCAATAAGTCAACTTGCACGTTGGACAGATGAAGTAGTGTGTGTGTGTGTGTGTGTGTGTGTGTGTGTGTGTGTGTGTGTGTGTGTGTGTGTGTGTGTGTGTGTGTGTGTGTGTGTAAACATATCAACTTTGTTTTTTGTTTTGTATTCAGGAAAAAAAAAATAATGAACCTAGGAATATGAGTGAATGAATGGTGGAGAAAGTAAAAAAAAAACGAGAGTGAATGAATGAAGAAATGAATGAGTGAATGAATGACCGAATGAATGAATGAATGAATGGGGGTAGTAGGGCAAGCCAGGAACTCCTCCAAGCTATACCATTAGTCCAGTAAATTAGTAGCATCAAGGATTTAATATATAGTTCAACTTCACCTAATTGACCCAATCTCCTGAATGTCTTGGTGTAGCTTAATCTCCCGCTCGCCCACCTGACCTGACCTGACCTGACCTTACTTTACCTTACCTTACCTTACTAACTGCCTCTCTCATTATGCTAACCCATCACACACACACACACATATACAGAGAGAGAGAGAGAGAGAGAGAGAGAGAGAGAGAGAGAGAGAGAGAGAGAGAGAGAGAGAGAGAGAGAGAGAGAGAGAGAGAGAGACTTACTTTTATTATACTTACGCATCTCTATTAAAAACACTCGCTTTCATTTCTTCGACTGTCTCCTTTCCTTTTTTTCTTTTCTTCATATTCCGACAACAGCAAAAACACGAAGGGAATGAAAGGAAGATAAGGAGGGTTTGATGAGGAACTGAGAGAGATTAACTCGGGTCCAAAGGGGCACAAAAAATCATAAAAAATAAATCCCATATTACCCATGTCAGTATCCATCTACAGGAAAGAAATGGAATACTAGAAACGAATAAAATTTGAATGAAATAAGATAAGAGTAAAAAGCAAAGATCAATACAAAAAAAAAAAAAAAAAAAAATTATATGGGTACTAATATCCAAAAAAAGATAGAGGAAAAAGAAGAAAAATAATAAATGGAAAATCACAAGACACGCCACAGAGAAAGCATAACAGAATAAATGTAAGAAAAAATAATCTGAAAAGAAATTAAAGTTATGAAAGTTATGAGACACACTGCGTACTCTCTCTCTCTCTCTCTCTCTCTCTCTCTCTCTCTCTCTCTCTCTCTCTCTCTCTCTCTCTCAGTAAATATCATATATAGGTGAGAAACAAAGAACATTTTTTCTGTGCCCCTTGTACTGTATATATATATATTTTTTTTTCCTTTGCTTTTTATATTTCGATATTTTTTTCTTTTCTTTTTTGTCTACATGGTACCCAGACCAACACAGTCCCGTCCCAGAAAAGACAAGAGTCTCTCTCTCTCTCTCTCACTTTCTCTCTCTCTCTCTCTCTCTCTCTCTCTCTCTCTCTCTTACTTAGTTCATTCATATATATATATATATATATATATATATATATATATATATATATATATATATATATATATATATATATATATATATATATATATATAGAGAGAGAGAGAGAGAGAGAGAGAGAGAGAGAGAGAGAGAGAGAGAGAGAGAGAGAGAGAGAGTGAGACTTACTGTTATGATACTTATGCATCTCTATTACTGACACTCCCTTTCAATAGCATCGTGAAACCCTTTAGTTTAATGAGGTTCATGTCAACACCTACTCACACACACAACACATCACCCCAACCACAGCATCATAAAGGTACTATTGGCCACAGGAATTCGTACATACGTGGTTGTTTTCGAGGTTGTGCAACACATGGAAATGAAAGACTACGTATAACTATAATACAATATTAATATTAGGTTTGTTGAGTCACTTGGTAGATCATTCAATGCATGCAATAAGTTCAGAATAATAACCTCCCTTTTCATATACAGTAGATGGTGTAAAAGTTCATGTGGCCCACCGTACGTGAGTAAATATCCCACATACTGTTATGGAACCAGCGAGGGTGTCTGACGATGTTTAGTGTTCTTACGTTTAGCGCCTGAAACACCATAGACTGTCCCACTACTCTAACACTTATTCCTTTGTCCTATAAGATCTTCCAGGGAAAGGGCAGTCTCCTCTCATCCTTATATCAGTCAATATCTAGTAAATTCTAACTCATTGAATATCACACAACTGTATTATACAGTAGGAGTAAATGTATCAACAAAGAATAAACAGTATTAAAATGGCTGGCAATGTCTCCTTTAAGCTATTGTCTATTCTTCACTGACTGAGAGTAAATATTTCTATCTGGTAACCAAAAGGGCAACGTGCTTGGTTGAAAAATACCAACCGATAGTTGGGAGCCGTTAGAGTAATTTAATATATATGTTGTGGGCCAACTGGAGGGTAACCTTTTCATCCACACTGTGCTACAATTCAGATTCCGTTCACGTATAGGGAAGCAGAATATTTCCTGCATGGCATTATTTGGAGGAGTCAACAGTCCTCCAATAAGTCAATTACAGATTAATCTCAGCAGTGAATTAAATACCACCTGTTGATATCGGCTACGATAATTTGCAATCAGCTCCTGGATATAAAAATAAAAATAGATTAAAGGTCACTCTCACTCTCTTCCATCGTCAACCCTCAGATTTTTTATAGTTTAACAATATGTACAGCTTCATCACACATTACAGGATTTTGACCTACAACGAGTTCCACCTCATTCTCTCACTCTCTCACTCTCTTGGGGAGTACGGAAAGTATTGCTCGTGACTGACTGCACATGGGAAGAAAAATGAATCTGCTTTGTAGTTTCATTTGACATGTATTTTGCATCTATGTATTACTCCGTTATTTTTTATGCTGATAGAAATTACTTATAAGCTCTGTAGTGAACAATTAGGATAGTGATGCCCTCTGTATGATTTAGGGAAAATTCTCTTATGGTAAATTGAAAGGTCACTGATTCCTCCTAACTATAACAGAAAACAAACGCCCTCAACGGCACATCACTAATAAAGGATCGATCTGTTTCGTAGCATAGTTTGTAGGAATCGGAGACCTTCCAATTCACCATTACCTTAATAATACTCGACGTGTACGGTATTCGTTCATGTTGGTCACTGAGATCCGTTCACATGTCCAAATGTTGTATGACGAGACTGATATTTAGACAATGAAAGAAGCTTATCAGCAGTATAGTATAAATAAATACAGAACAAAGTAAATGACAATGACTATCTGGTTAATAAATTCAAACACATGTGAATGAGTAAATAAAAATAGAAGTAACACCAATGAATACCAGTAAATAATATAATAAAAATAAAATATAATAAAATTATATATATATATATATATATATATATATATATATATATATATATATATATATATATATATATATATATATATATATATATATATATATATATCCACCCGTCCACCCGATCTTACTAATAGAGATCTGTATGGGTCCAGGTATCCCGCCAGGCCAGTGAGCGAACAGGGGAAAGTAACAAAAATTCAAAAATATATATGTTTTACCAAGGAAGGAGGAGCCATTTTTCAGGCGGCGTGGTTGGCCGGGTGCGGAGAGAGCACAGATAAATGTCACACGTTTTGCTTCCCTATTTCCCCCCCCCCCTACTATCTATTTTTTTCTTCTTACTTTTTTTCTTTTTTGCCTTTTGACTGTGAAAGCGAAGAAAGATATGAAAAAAATGGAAGGGAGAATGAAAAAAAATAGCGAGCGTTTTTTTTCGCTTTGTTTTCTTGTGTTTTATTCGTTTTTTTTTTTTTTTTTTTTTTTTTTTGTATCGAAAAGATTATATTCGCAAAAATCAAGTTAATCGTGGTGGAGTCGAATTTTTTTATTTTCCATTTTTCTTTCTTTATGCGAGTCGCTCAAATGAGAGTCACATAGAGAAACATTACAAGGAGTTACAAGGAGTTACAAGGAAAAGAAGTACCCTAGGAGACCTTACGATCCAATTACCATAAGTGTGTTCTGTTGTAAGCAAAATAAATGAAAGCTGGGATGCAGTGATGTTTGGACAGCTACGGAAAAAAATATACTGATGATAGTGACGATAATAATAGTGATGATAGTGAAAATATACTGATGATAGTGACGATAATAATAGTGATGATAGTGAAAATTTACTGATGATAGTGACGATAATAATAGTGATGATAGTGAAAATATACTGATGATAGTGACGATAATAATAGTGATGATAGTGATGATGATGAAGATAATGGTGATTTTGATGGTGATAATAATGATTGTGATGGTGATGATGATGATGTTGATACTGATGACTATAATTATGATAATGATGACTATGATGGTGATAATGATTGTGATGATGATGGTGATGATGATGGTGATGATAATGATAGCAATGATGATAATGACGATGATGGTGATAATTCTGATAATGAGGATGACAATAGTGACGAGAACAACGACGATAATGAAAACAAAAAAACAGCAAAAAAAAAAACTACAAACAAATCGTGTTTGGAAAATAAAGCAAGCAGGTTCTTCCTCACTGGTTCCATAAATAGAAAACTAATTATCAAAATGCATAACAATAATTAAAAAAAAAAAAAAAAATAAAAAAAAAAAATAATAATAATAATAATAATAAATTCTACGAGGGTCACCACTATTTCATCTTTCTCGGTAATGCATTAACTAACAATTGCTGAACAAAATAAAAAATAAATTTATATCAGCAAATTGTATCCACGGAACTGAACCAGCAAAAACTAGACGGATTTTCTCTTGATTTTCCTGACTTCTCTTGCCACTCAGAACTCTGGAAGGGGAATCAATTACAATGCATAGAAGAGGGACGATTGGGGAGACGAACGAGGGAGAGAGAGAGAGAGAGAGGAGACGATTACAAAAGAAGGGAAAAGAAGGAGAGAAGACAAAAAGTGGAAAGAGGGAGAGAGGGGGAGAAGAAGGGGAAAGAGGGAGAGAGAAGACAAGAAGGGGAAAGAGAGAGAGAGAGGAGGAGAAGAAGGGGAAAGAGAGAGAGGAAAATATAGGAAAGGGGAAGAAAAGAATGAATGTGATAACAGAAGGAGATAGGAATAGAATGAAAGTAAAGGGCAAATGTAGGAAAATAGTAGTATTAGTAGGAGAGAGAGAGAGAGAGAGAGAGAGAGAGAGAGAGAGAGAGAGAGAGAGAGAGAGAGAGAGAGAGAGAACTGGAGGCACATGAGTGGATGGATCATGAGAGCACCTCTTGGCTTCACTCTATCTGCTCAATGTAATGATCTTAGGGGGAGACTCAGCTAGTGTAACTCTGGTCCTCAAGTCTATTAGGTTCGTGTGGCCTTATTCCCAGACTTGGTTCTCGATTTTTTAACATTTTTCTGTATCACAGATGAAGATATTTATAAGAGTGTCATGCTTTTGGTAGATTATGCAAGTCTACAGATCAAGAGTTTTCAGAAACCTTACTTCGTGACTATATAGTTATTTAGCCTGTTTTTTAAATGTTCTTCTGTTCACTCTTAGGTACTGTACCAAGGCTTAGTAAGTTATCACTATGCTCATCCCACTTCTTTACAATTTTATTCCCAAGCTATGTACAGTCTGGCCAATAATAATCATCCTCATTGGGTTGACTCCTGTAAAAGTTTTATAGTTTCCTTCTGTTCGTTAACTGGGAAACTTTATAATAAAAATGTTGAGCAGTATTTTATAATTTACTTACATCAGATAATTAGTATTTAAAACAACTTATATCAGATACTTAGTATTTAAAACAATAACATTATAATTATAAGAACGTGAAAACAATCGACAGTAACATGCTTGAGTATTGATTGTTACTGACTCCGACTGTACATACATATCTCGTATTACGTCCAAAGGCAATTATAGGAGGGAGTAGAAAGATATTATAATAGAGAGAAAATAAAGAGAGAAATGCATCCATAACTTCAACTTCAGTGTCTAGTTAGTGTATTTACGAGGGCTCAGAAATCTTCGGTAAGAACAACTCATGTTTCACTATCAACCCAAATAAAGAACTAACTTACTGTATGTGTGCCAGTCAGTGAGTATTAGAGAAAGACGGAGAGATGTAATGTAGACGTAGACGAGTCCACAAGTGTTACAGAAATGACTCTATAATTATGAGGAATACTAATAAGATGATTTTAGTGCACAGTAAAAGAGAATACTAGAAATTAACTTGAATATATCCGTCTGAAGTGAGGGTTCTATGGATGGAGGAATAGAGAAGAAATGATGACGAAGAAAGTTTCCAAGGGACACCCAAGAATGATTGAAATGTAAATGGAAAGGGATAAGGGCCAGGGAAACAGGAAGGAATATGATAATGGTTGATAGGAAAGAATTAGGAACAAGAAAAGAGTCAGGAAAAAGGAAAGGGGAAACTGAGGAGCGATATGGAACAAGGAAGTAGAAAGGGATTAAGGAATGGGGAAAGAGGAAGGAGGGATAAGGAACAACGAAATAAAAATGGAATGAGGAAACAGTGAAATAAGATCGATTACATATCCAGGAAAAGGTATGATATTATGAACAGGGAAATAGGAAGGGATGAGATATAAAGGGATAAGGAAAGGCAAGGGAATCGTTAATGTAATACGTACTGATATTGAGACTGGAAGGAATCGAGAGACAGACAGACAGACAGACAGACAGACAGACAGATAGACAGACAGATAGACAGACAGACAGACAGACTAAAAGACAGACAGACAGAGAGAGAATGGAGATTGGAAGAGAAACGTTATTCCCAAGTGTCTGAGGGTACAGTGAAGGGGAGGGGGCAGGGAACCAGGCGTTATTCCCGAGTGACACAGGATACAGGGAAGTGAAGGAGAAGCGGGGGCCACATGTATTCCCAAGTGCCTCAGGGTTCAGGGAAACGTACTCTGTTCTCTCTTCCTTGCTTAATATAGTGCAACGTTAAGCTAACCTGACCTGATACCCTAGATTGACTTCACTTGGATTGAGTCTACAGTATAATGGGGAAGAAAAACGACTGTGTTAGTCCAGAAAGACCTTGGCATGTACAGTACCAACAGGAATAATAAAACATATAGATCAGAAAGTAAGCATGAATGAAAGAATGAAGAAATAAATAAATAAATGAAGGAAGTAATATTACTGTGCTATCCAGAAAGACCTTATACCAGATTAGCGAAGGAAACAGAAAGTAAGAATATCAAGCAAAAGACAAAAGAGGAGATTAGGGACAGTTGAAGAGAGGAAGGGATTGGCTCAGGTCTAAGAAGGGAGGGGCCAAAAATCCTTAAACAATTGCCCACATCTTTACCGGTAATATCTCCCTACAGGTTTACTTGAACTGAATTATTGATCAACCTGACCATAACTTTATTATTCTTGAACTGACGCGAAACTATTGTTTTTTACTTATTTACTTATTTACTTATTTACACAGACAAACATTCATAAAATATGAATGTAGAGATATTTTGGTAAACAACTCAATTTTATGTACGGTCGATGATACTTATGCTTTTATACAGTATATATATATATATATATATATATATATATATATATATATATATATATATATATATATATATATATATATCATATAAGTAAGATAGATGAATAAAATAAATAGCTTGGAAGAAAGATAGAAACACACACAGACGACTGATACACACATGTACCTCCTTCCACTCACGACCTCAGGCAATCAAGAGGCGCCTCTGATTGTTCTGAGTAACCTAAGTGATATTATACAATACCTTGTCTGTTATTGACATCACTTGGTGTGCTACACTATGGCTCCACGGAGATGGTAAGCTGATCATATCAAAGATTGAAACTTTCCTTACCAAACGTATTGTGGAGGAAACAAGGGCTTCAATTTTTTTTATATAGCATCAGTTGTGTTATGGGAACTGATGTAGAAGACCAAGGAGTTACTCCATAATTAAAAGGGTAAGAAATGCATTGCTGAGCATTTATAATTCGTATTGTATATGAATACATTTTGTCCCTACAATTAGCTACTACTGGCTCTCCAATCCTCACCAAAATGTGTTTTAAAGGCATGTGCCTTGGGGGTGTCCAAGGTGAGGGTAACTGTTGTGTGTAGCGCTGGATTGTCCAATATTGTCTTAATCTATAATGGAACCCAAAGGTCCTTGGTTTATATGAAAAGTCTAAAATCATCTATCTCGATAAGGGGATATAAAGGTCAGTGGTTGGTCCGTAATCTCCTCCCCTGAAGTGGGTAAATGGTGGTTAAAAGCTAAGGAGATTAAACGGGTTATAGGAGCCAGTTCCAATGTGAGGTGCGTCGTCAGAGTCAGACCCAAATAATGTACTTCTAGCAGTCTCTTGTTCAGTCATTCCATGGGTATCATATAACTTCTAATGAAGGGACAACTATAGGTAAAGTCAACCCAAATGGTGTCTAGGTGAAGTGTGGTGGGTGGACAGGTCTACTATAAGGTGACCGGTGTACAAACCTCTAATTAGTCCTTACTAACTTCTTACAAACCTCATCCAATCTCTTTTTGATATCACCAAACTTTTATATTTTCTCTATCTCTTTTTCTTTTTTTTTTACCTCCCCCGACCTCATACTGATCTCTTCTGACCTCTTATTACCCTTGACTGTCTTCATTTTCCTCACCGTACCCTTATATTGCCCTCACCCAACCAACCTTTTATGACTTGGATAGGATTGGCCTTCTGCTCAGCTCATATTACGCTGTCTGGGAGGAGAGGTGCCAAGAGACGGGTAATGTTTGTGGTTAGAAGGGAGTTGGTGGCTAGAGGAAGGACAGGGATTAAGTGGAGACAGTATGGTTAGAAGGAGTTGGTGGCTAGAAGAGGGACATATTTTAAGTGGAGACAGTGTGGTTAGATGGAGGATAGTACTGTAGTTAGTCAGGGAGCGAAGTGAGGTTAGGGAACACCGAAGGAAACCCCATTAAACTAAAGTGGAAACAAGTCGGTAATTCATGCTGGAAGGAGCTGGTGTAAAAATGGTGCTTTGCCAGAAGACTCGCATACAGAAGGTTCCCTGGTGATAGAAGCAAAGGGTCCACATGACAGAGTACGATTAAGCGTAGCCCATATTGTTATTAACGATGGTGATGATTACGTGGAAGAGGACAGACAATACACGTCGCGTTCATTATCAATATGGTTTTCTAGCATTATTTATAGCTTTCCCCATAATTACACGCAGCGCAGTTACCTATTATAATGAACAAACGGCACATATGGACAGACTACTAGTTAACTAAATGAACTGGAAGGTTGTAGAGGTAGCGTGACGACATCATATTACTGGCAGTGGTGGCAGTAGTGAATGTTGTAATGGCCGTAATTAATATATTGCTCGGGCGGTCACTCTCCATTTAACTTGATTGGTGAGGTGAGGGTGAGGGTGATGCTGAGGGAGGGGAGGGTGAGGGAGGAGAGGGTGAGGGAGGGGAGGGTGAGGGTGGTTATATAACGTAAAGGGAAGGAAGGAAGGAAAGAAATAATAGGATGAAAGAGTGGAACGAAGTAAGAAACACGTAAGGAAAGGAAGAAGGGAAGCAGCATATATACAAGGAAATAGGGGAAGGAAAAGAGGAAAGAATGTAAGGGGAAGAAGGGAAGATGAAAGAAGTGAGAGAGGAAATAGGGTGAATGAGAGGAAAGTGAAGGAAAGATTGTGGAGATTATGATAGAAAATCAAGGAAATGAAGGAAGGATGTGAAAGACACCTCACCAAGTGACTATGCAATCCAACATAATAATATAAGTGACATAATCTTTATCCAAGACAGCCCGTAGCCTCACACAGCATAATTATTCCAATAATGATATAAAATCTTATTGCCTCTCCTGTTTATTACAATGTGGACATACCCTTACATCTAATGCACTGTTTTACATGTGATGCAAAACTGTCTAACAAATTTAAAAGGTTTACTGGTTTGGACAAAATTATTTATATTAGCCATAAAATGACGATTGCTGTTCCGTCACATTATACGCGTAAGTGATGTGGTTCTAGAAATAAGCTGAGAAAATTAATAATATGAAATAATTTAGGATGTGTGAAAATATCGGACAATACTTGCACTAGACATTCTGATAATTATCTCTGAAGATGGAAACAAACTCTTGAGACATCAAGAGTTGTATCAATAGCTGAGGATATCATGGGGCTTCACCATGAGGTGGACATGACTTTTCTCTTGTTCATTCTCCTCGAAAACGTGTGGACGAATTGGAAGGTTACGGCGATATTCTTCCAAACTATGCCAGAATGCAAAGTACCACAGGAAAGAAGTATAGGTGTGTGTTTTGTAGTCCTGATTAGAGGAAACGGTAACGCCCCTTTTACCCAGACAATACCACTATTTTGACAAAAGTATAAATAAGATGAGGTCATTGGCTTTACTGTTACGAAGCACATGTGTTTTTCTTTTAACATCAATGTATCAGAATTGAAATTCTTCGAGTGAATAATTGGGGCGAAATAATAGTTTACAAATATACCAGTCTCAGTTCAATCATTTATATCGTCATAAAATACATGCAATTTTAAACAAGATACTCAGTAACTTACTGAAAGATTTAATCACCTCTCTGTAAGCAGACTTGGCTTGACAGCACAAGGACTATACAGATAGTAACAATAGTAATGATAATAATAATAATAATAATAATAATAATAATAATAATAATAATACAAATAATAATAATAATAATAATAATAATAATAATAATAATATTAATATCAACAAGAGTGATAGTAGTAGTAGTAATAGTAATAGTAATAGTAATAGTATTAGTAATATTATTATTATTATTATTATTATTATTATTATTATTAATATTATTATTATTATTATTATTATTATTATTATTAGTAGTAGTAGTAGTAGTATACTCTACCCAGTACATCCCAAAGTCTCAAGAATTTCACATTACTGTTTCTTCATTTCGTTTTCTTTTAATGGTAAACATTTAAAAATACACATGTGGTCAGAACCTCTTTCTACATAAAACAAATAAATGCCCACTTAAATTCTTGCTATTCCTGCTGTGCTCAGACGGCTTCAAGGCACACACTATTATTATTTATTTATATGTATTCAGTATAGCATTAATCAGGGAGAGGAGGCAGCTGATGGCCAGATAATTAAGTTAATGTTCAGTCATACTCTCACCTACACACATGCACTCACCAAGTATATTACTCATTTTAGCATCCTGTGTAATCATTGTTATTATTTTTTCACAGCATCCAAGTTTTGAATATTTATATTTACAAAGCACACTAATATCTAATATAATGAAAGTGTAGTGTATGATTGCGAATTTTTTTGCGCATTACTTGAAAATTAAACTTCGTACTGCAAAACTAAAAACATATTCAGAATCAGCACGTTCCGGAGTATGTTGGTGGCATATTTCTAGAGGGAAAATTTAGCAATGGGAGGTCGCTGCCTTAGCAAACGGGCGTGGGTTGGCTCGTTTAATTATACTGTACAGCAAAATTGTTCTACGACTGTAGTTATACGTACAGACCATAGAAAATGCTTGGAACTCCTACAGTCGGATACATAATGCCTCACAGTATGAGGTAATCTGAACCACTTTAGCACGTCCCAAGTGTTCGGCTGCCTTCCGTGTAACTAAACCCTAAGGGATTAGTCAAGGTCTAGGCAGGCGAGGTAGATATACATTACAGTGCATCATCATCACTAGGGAAGTTGGTCACATTTATTGATACTTCAAATTAAGCATTAAAGCAAGTTGTCTTCCTTAGCTCAGTTGGAGCACAAATTATATGAGTACGTACATTATAAACCTGGAAATATCATGAACAAACTTAATCAATGGTGCAAATCAAATTTCAGCAGTTATTTTTACGTGGTTGATAAAATCGTGCTGTTAATTTGCACCTGATAATAATATTATGTTTTGCATAATTCTACTCCAAATAATACCTCCTGTCCCTACTACCGACCTACCTGCCTGTCACATCCGCCAGCCTACTTGACTGATGCTTTCTACTCACCAATCTTTCTGTTAATTTGCTGTCTACCAACATATCTGCCACCACGCTACCTGTCCAACTTACCTACCTGTCACCTCACCTCGCCTCCCGTGCAGTCCAGCCACCATTTCCTCCCTCCATTCTCATTCATGTTGTTAACCTAATGAGATCGTCGGCCAGGGTCATGATGCAGGGTGAGGGGTGAGGGCAGGGGGCATGGGGCAGAAGGGCAGGGTGAGGGGTAAGGGGTGAGGGCAGGGTGGAGGGACATGATTTAGTTTTAGAAGTTGAGGGTACCGATTACCTCACACTAAGCCGCAAAACAGCTGGACTCACACCTAGGGATTCTGTTTCGTGGCACACACTGGAGGAGTCAGTTTCCCTTTAGTTCTTCCACAACAGATGAATGATACTCTTAAATCCTTCCTAACCACCAGGCCACCATAATCGCCTTCCGTCGACACGCTCCAATTTTACGGGCCAAAATTGGTGTCCTGGTCTGCCCAAAGATGGTCTCCAGGTTAGCCCAAAGTTGGTTTTCAGGTCTGCCCATAATTGGTCTCCAGATCTGCCCAAAATTGGTCTCACGGTCTGCCCAAAATTGGTCTCTTGGTTTGCCCAAAATTGGTCTCACGTCTGCCGAATTATCTGTTTATTTTTCGCAGGGGAAGATTGCCACGGGAAGGTTGGATCAGGTAAGGCTTCAGTAGGTAGGTCCAGGTTGAATTAGGTTAGATAATGTAGATTTTTCTGATAAATCCCATCGCTTATCTCGGGAAATATTTTGTGGTTACTAACGGATCAGTCCTACTTTATCAATTTTATTATACCCTAACCTAGACTACCCTAATGTAAGCTAGGCAAATAAACATTCCCTAACTCAACCTAAGCAAATCACACTGTCTTAACCTAACCTAATTTAAGTAAAATATCGAACCTAACTTCGCCAAACCTGTTCTAAGCTGGTTTCGTCTACTCTAACCTAACCTGCCATAAGACCAGTGAACATAATCGACCTACTCAAAACTATGCAACTCGAATGTAAGAAATAAAATCTAAATCAACTCTATCCTATATCCCATCCTAACTTAACATAACCAAATAAAACTCGTACCGTATATATATTGTGTCAGGACTGGCGTGGGAGCATAGCCTACAGCAAAGTCTAAATATACCTTTGGCTTACAGTTGCGATTCAAAGTTACCTCGTTTTTCTCTCTGGTAGAATGGAGGTGAACTTTGAAAATAACGTTGCCGTGAATGATACGTGATTGTTACTTCTGACTGGTATTTTTTTACGCCTTACAGTCAAACGGAAGAAACATGTCAGTCTCTTGATATCTCGCTCACAAAACATAATTCTCAAAGTTCAGCATCATAATCATTAACAGAACATCAGACCGAGAGGATACAAATGTACCTGCGCTCATGTCGTGGTCTGCCAACCTAACCTAAAACAATATTACATCACCTAACCCAATATTACACAACCTAACCCAATATTACACAACCTAACCCAATATTACACAACCTAACCCAATATTACACAACCTAACCCAATATTACACAACCTAACCTAATATTACACAACCTAACTCAATCCACTGTAACCCAATTTAACCTTACTCAACCTACTTTCCTCGTGCTGGTTTCTCTGTTGTCAATGACTCTATATTATGTGACCTTAATGAGTAGCCATCCAGTACTGTACGTGGGCTAGCTAAGCATAAATTGTCCCCCTACCCTCCTTTCTTTCTATTTGTCTGTATCTTTCTCTGTCTGTGTATGTCTCTGTCTGAGGGCGTGCGCACGTTTACCTGTCTTTCTGTTTGTTGTCTATATAGCATTCAGGAAAGCTATGAAACCTATGACTAGATATTGAAAAATAGACAAATACATAAATACGTACGAAAATAAGTTACCAAAATGGAAAACTTTAATAAAAAACAAGAAGTGTGCGCAAGCTTGATTTTGCGTGCGTAGCCTACGTAGGGATACAAACAGAGCGGCATTTGGGTGTATGATTGTGAGAGCAGCACACTAACTAATGATGTAATGAGTTTATGATGCACGGGTTTGGAGAAAATACGAGTTATGTTACCGTACCGATGTTGCCGTTTTCTGATTAAAGGTGAGGTGGGATGGAGGGTTGACTCGGCCATCACGTTATTATTATTTCCAAGAGCAGGTGTCAGGTTCTCTGTCTACCAGTCTCAGGATGTTTACACGTGCATAACCTATTACTTCTATGATCTGATTTGTTGTTACTGAACTGACCCTTTATTTCTTCATAGTTTTGTTCTTATTAACTTTCCAATTTTATCATTATTTCCTGGAGCCTTCCTTGAAAGTATATCATTTAACTACTTTCACTTCTACTTCCACCTGCCTCTGTAACACACACACACACACACACACACACACACAGGTATACAGTACAGTACCGTAAGCAAGAAGCATACCATAACACACACACACACACACACACACACACACACACACACACACACGCAGGTATACAGTACAGTACCGTAAGCAAGAAGCATACCATAACACACACACACACACACACACACACACACCACTTGTCCCCGAGGCGGTTCACATCCGGGACTTCCGCCACCCATCATTTGGTAAACAAGGGATCTGGAGGGTCTGAATGCCAGCCTTTAGAGCACCTACTAATGGTCGCCACAGTCCCGGCTATTGTTTCTCACCAGCACCACTTCCTTCTCCCTTAGCAGCCAGCCAGCCAGCCCCTCCCTTTACTTCCACCCAAACCTCGCTGGCTGGCTGGCTGGCTGGGAGTCTGTGTTAACTGTACACTCTCATTCAAATGTTTGTTACCTCTGTCAGCCAGGTATTCTTGTCCCTAAGTGTGTTTTAAGGAGAGAACCTCTTTTTGATTTCACTACTAATTCTTCCATACTATCCAAAGAAAAAAGTGTGTGTGTGTGTGTGTGTGTGTGTGTGTGTGTGTGTGTGTGTGTGTGTGATAGATAGATATACAGATACTAATACATAGATAAATAAATCATCAATGTATATTAAAAATTGCAACCTTTCCAAACTTTCAGAAACGCTCATTTTTTCAATCATTTTTTTCAATTTTTAACGATTCCAAGATAAAATGTTTCATCTTCACTATTCCCCAGAGATACAAGAGACATTGCCCTTTATATTTGGCAGAGATAAGTATTAACAGATGTGGGTGGGTGGGTGGGTGGTAGGAAAGATGTGGGTAGGTAGGTAGTAGGTGGGTAGTGGGTGGGTGGGTGGGTGGGTAGGTAGCGGCGGGGCGGCGGCGGCGGGGCAGCTGCGCCGGAAGGGGTGGCAGCTGCGCCGTCGGGGGGGGCAGCTGCGGCGGGGCGGCGGCGGCGGCAGCGGCGGTGCGGCGGCGGCGGCGGGGCGGCATTGGTGGGGCGGCGGCGGCGGCGGGACGGCGGCGGTGACGGGGCGGCGGCGGCGGGACTGCGGCGGCGACGACGAATAAAAAAAAGAATAAAAAAAGAATAATAATAATAATAATAATAATAATAATAATAATAATAATAATAATAATAATAAAAAGTTAATTATTAGAAGAAAAAAAATTAATAAAAAAAATAAATAAAAAAAAATATATTATTAAAAAAACGATTAAAAAAACTAATTATTAAAAAACGACGCGGGATGCGGCGAGCGAAGAGAGCGGCGAGAGGGGGCCGAGCGCAGTGAGGTGCGAGCGGAGCGAGCAGCGCCGCAGGCAAAAGCACCCACGGCGTAGCCGTGGTGGGCGAAGCCCAGTGCTTGTAGATATAAATATTGATACATGAGCATACAGAAATAGATGAATACATATACTGAATCATAAGTAGATAAAGGATACAGATGACGATAAAGGACAAGAGAAGGTGGATAAATAATGCAAAGGAATACTACAAACAACAGTAACAAACAGATTTAATCATCAGTACACATTGTATATACTAATTTGTGTTAAAAAAAAATTTCACTTTCAATTTGGTGAACGAATGAAACACCCTGATTCTCTACTAGGATGATGAGGGAATGTGTAGTTAATTAATAAGAAAACTCCTCCCCACCCATCATATTGTGTATAAGAAACTAGCATGGAAATAATATATAAAAATTGGGAAGAACATAAACAATCTCTGTTCTACAAAAAAAAAAGAAAAAAATACTACTCGATCACTCTGAATGGAAATGGAATAATGGAAGGAGGAGGAGGATAAAAACAGGACAAAAAAAAAGAGGAAGAGGAGGAATGTGAGAAGAAGAGGAAGGGGAGGAGAAGAGGAAGGGGAAGAGAAGTGGAAGGGGAGGAGAAAAGGAAGGGGAGGAGAAGAGGAAGGGGAGGAGAAGAGGAAGGGGAGGAGAAGAGGAAGGGGAGGAGAAGAGGAAGGGGAGGAGAAGAGGAAGAGGAGAAGAAGAGGAAGGGGAGGAGAAGAAGAGGAAGGGGAGGAGAAGAGGAAGGGGAGGAGAAGAGGAAGGGGAGGAGAAGGAGGAACAGATGACGAGATTGAGGAAGAGAATTTTCATAAAGAGGTCAGATGAGAAAGAAAAGGTCTGGCAGGAGGTCAAATGTCATATCCAAGGTGAGGAAAAATGGTGAGGCGGAGTCGAGTGACCCACAGGAGAGGTCAAAGAAGAGGTCACAGTCCAGGTCACAGCGGAGCATAAATGTCACGCGAAAAGGTCAGAGGTTACATCCGAGGCCAAAGGTGAGGGAGGAAAAAAAAAGAAGAAAGGGAGGAGGAGAAGGACGAAAGAAAGAGAGAACGAAGGAAGACGAGAAACACAAAGGTAAAATAAACAACATTCAGAAAGCAACTTCCCTATTGATCCCTGTAAGGTTGTTTAATTATACAATTCTAACTAGTCTACATTCTCACACCATTTCCCACAGATAAAGTTGGTCGTAAAAAATGTTGAAACACTCGCACGGAAATGTTATATGAATGTTGTGAGAAAGGGTGTGGTCAACCTAGCGTGGTATGGGTGGTGTGTATTAGTAGTGTGGTATGGGTGGTGTGTATTAGTAGTGTGGTATGGGTGGGGTGTATTAGTAGTGTGGTATGGGTGGTGTGTATTAGTAGTGTGGTATGGGTGGTGTGTATTAGTAGTGTGGTATGGGTGGTGTGTATTAGTAGTGTGGTATGGGTGGTGTGTATTAGTAGTGTGGTATGGGTGGGGTGTATTAGTAGTGTGGTATGGGTGGTGTGTATTAGTAGTGTGGTATGGGTGGTGTGTATTAGTAGTGTGGTATGGGTGGTGTGTATTAGTAGTGTGGTATGGGTGGTGTGTATTAGTAGTGTGGTATGGGTGGTGTGTATTAGTAGTGTGGTATGGGTGGTGTGTATTAGTAGTGTGGTATGGGTGGTGTGTATTAGTAGTGTTGTATGGGTGGGGTGTATTAGTAGTGTGGTGTGGGTGGGGTGTATTAGTAGTGTGGATGGTATAATGTTTTGTGATATATTTACATTGCTTTGGTAGGCAGTATAGCGTCGTATGGGTGAATTTTTAAAATGGGTGGTATAGTGTTTTGTGCTATATTTTATTGCTTAGATAGGCAGTATAGTGTCGTATAATGAACTTACAACATATACAACTTCAGTCCGCTCAGTTTATTTTGAGAGCAGTAAGAATAGAGAGAAAACTGAAATTTAATATTGCAAGGGTTTTAACAAAATGTCACAAGAGAGTTTATTAAAGTGAACTTTATAATAACACGTAGAAGACTGTGTGTTATTGGTACAAGAAAAATCGATTATTCAGATATAAATAACGTACAGTAAGAGATGTTAAATTTTGTCAGATATATATCTATGTATTTCTTAAGGGGGTGCGGGAGTAGGGGACAGGCTTGGTGTGGGTAGAAAGCCTGTCCCCTATTCCCGAACTCCCCTAACCCCAAAGCCTGTCCCCTACTCTCGCCCCCCCCCCCAGGCCTGTCCCCTACTCCCGCATCCCCCCAAGCCTGTCCCTCTATTCCCGCACCCCCTTAAAAGTTTCAACAGGGTACCAGTTTACAACATCTGTAATGAGATCCATATTTCCAAGTACTTACATCACCATGGTAAAGAAGAGATAGGCTTCATTGAGTTATAACATTTGTCAGCTATAACATACCACCTTTTTATTATCTAGTGGTATTGGATTAATTTATGGTGAAGGAATCGTAGTCATTTCAAAAGCTTGCTCACCTAAATTGGTTTAATGCTATTATGTTCCTCTATAGATTTATATATATATATATAATTATAAACTGCACTAGATTAATTGTTATAGAATTCAAGTTACATAATTAGGCCTGGCGCCCATTTCTACAAGCCATGTTAATTAAGGAGGGCTTATTTGTGTGTGTAATGTGGGTCGCTAATTCCTCCAAACAAAGCCAGTAACCAGAACACCTAACGAGGATCTGTTTCATGTTATCGTCTATAGAAATCAGTAGTCCTCCATTTCGCTTACAAAAGAGAGCCCCCATAATACTATATGCTATTTTTCTTCAGGGTAATTGACAACTATACTTCTATTGATGGTCTCCAATCGTTTATAGACAACTGACGTTATGCAAATTGGGCAGTAGGAGGAGGAGGAGGAAGCATAACAAAGGAAGAAAGTAAAGACTAGAAACAGGAAAAGAAGACGAGGAATGGGAAGAAGTTAAAAAGAGCAGAAGAAAATGAGGAAAATGAAAATGAGAAGTAAAATGAGGACGAAGAGGAGAAGGAAAATGAGGACGATAAGGAGGTGGTGGAGGGTAGAGGAGGGAAGTGTGTGGTGGTGGATAGAGGAGGGAAGAGGAGGAAAGTGGTGGATAGAGGAGGGAAGAGGTGGGAAGTGGTGGATAGAGGAGGGAAGTGGTGGGTGGTGGATGGAGGAGGGAGGAGGAGGAAAGTGTGTGGTGGTGGATGGAGGAGGGAGGAGGAGGGAAGTGGTGGAGTGAGGGATGAAAGTGGTGGGTGGTGGATAGAGGAGGGAAGTGGTGGGTGGTGGAGTGAGGGTAGCGAAGGCCTGAGGCACACTTGCTGCTCTTCATACTTACACTGGCACCTCCCTCCTCCTCCTCCTCCTCCTCCTCCTCCTAGACACACACAATGCACCGGAACACACCCAACACAAACACAACACCACGCATTACACCACAACACTACACATTACAAAACAGATGGCACAACACAACACATTACACCACAACACCACACAACACAACAAAACACAACACAACACAATACACCCCAACACAACACAATACATCACAACACAACAAAACACAACACAACACAACACAACACTATACACCATAACACCCCACAATACACACCACCACCACCACCACCACAACAACAACAATAACAACAATAACAACAACAACAACAACAACAGGACCTGACTTTGAAGATTGTTCGTGTTCCGACTCCTGACAGTGACTTAAAGCGAGTATGTAAGTCGGGGTCATCACAAACACGCACTCACGAACGCACACAGGGGTACTCATACATACATACATACATACATACACATACATATATACATACATACATATATATATATATATTCATACGCCCGCATACATTCATTCATGCACCCATGCACATACATACATACATACATACATACCATACATACATACATACATTCATTCATTCATTCATTCACTCACTCACTCACTCACTCAAACGCACGCACTCCACATGCATTCACACACACACACACACACACACACACACACACACACAATCCTCTACCTGCAACTCCCCCTTCCTCCCTCCGGCTGACATGCCCCTGTATCTCCAGTCGATCTCATTAAGAAGTTTTGGGTGGGTGTGGAACGGCGACCCCTGAGAGAGAGAGAGAGAGAGAGAGAGAGAGAGAGAGAGAGAGAGAGAGAGAGAGAGAGAGAGAGAGAGAGAACAGGGGGAAAGGGATGACATGAGACACACTAGATACTCGAGGGGACACTGCCTGACTAATTAGTGATGTTTCCTGCCTGTCTCACCTGCCCTCTTCTTTCCCCACCTACACACACACACACACACACACACACACATTTCCTTTACATCGCCTGCCATTCCATTCCAGTACCTCTATAGATTTCAAGAATAATGTGAGATGCTAATCTATATATCTAAATGAAGAGACTGTTTGTCTGTCGGGCTATACAAATTGTCATGTGACCACCTACAGCTCCAGGAATTTACACACGGAAAGTGGACGTACACGAGGGGGGACAGAGGACATTTTCGTCACAAAAAACACCCCACTAATTATTTAATTACACATACTTCACTTCTACGCTCGGGCTTATGGTCTAGTTATTATCTATGTATGTATGTACACTCGTGATACGTAATCCCTGATCAGAGACGAACGGCAGGCACCACACACACATATCCTGCATTCGAACTCAGCCTCTATATATATATTGAGTGGGGAAATGAGCAATACCAGGCGATTCGAAGCTTTCTGCTCCTCACACTCTGGTCAGAAATTATGTATCACGAGTGTCCAAGTAGTTCCATGTAAATGATAAGATACAAAGAATACTATAATATACTGTATATCATTGTCTGCATTCCTGTATTTTCCATTTGGCTTTATCTATTATCGTCTTATGCGAAGTTCACATCCCTGGTATCATTACGCTTGTTTTCCACACCAAGTTACTTGTGTTTCGAGTTCACGTGTGTAGGAGCTGCCGTGATATATACTGTACATGACTGAAAACTAATAAATCAATGTTAGGTGCAATTGTACATCAGAAGTGGAGAGAACAGTACCAAGATTAGGCGATTCAGTAGGAGACCGACAATGAGATGCCCAATTCATCTTTCACTAGATCTTACTTCATGTACGTTACTTTAATATTTGAAATAGAATATATTGTAATAGTAGCGCTAATATAATGGTACCATAACATCTGCAGTATTTGAGAATAACACCCGTAGTTTTAAAAGATTTGAGGGCCCTTACTGGAGCTCTATGAATTCTCCAAACTACTCCAGGCAACAGATTCCCTATTTTTAGATATGTCTGTCAGTCTATTTACCTGTTTCTAACTTTCCCTCACTCCCTCAGCATCATCCACACTCCCCTTTGCTGCCTCATCATACCCTTGCCTCCCTTGTCAATCACAATTAACATCACCCCTTCACACTCCTCCTCTCCTCACTAACTCCCTCACCTCTCCCTTGTCTTGTGTCTCTCCACTTTTTAACTCCGTCCTTTCCTTCCTCTCTTGATTGTCCTCTTCACTTTCCTTCATCAACTGTTTGTCTTCTTTCCCCCTCGCTTCGTTTTTTCTCTCAGGACTCGTAGCCACATCACATTTTTCCTTTTCTTTCACTTTTCTCTTTGCTTTCTAATTCCTCTCGACTCTTTCTCCCTCTAATGCCTCTCAACTCTTTCCCTCTGTAATTCCCCTCAGCTCTTTTATACTCGCTCTCCTCCTCCTCCTCTTCCTCCTCCTCCTCCTCCTCTCTTCCCCTTTCTTTTATTTTATTTTTTTCATTCCACCCCCTTCTCTTTCTCTTCTCCCACTTCCTCCTTTCCTTTCTCTCTTCCTCTCCCTCCTTCTCTCTTCCCCTTTCATTTATTTTATTTTTTTCATTCCACCCCCTTCTCTTTCTCTTCTCCCACTTCCTCCTTTCCTTTCTCTCTTCCCCCTGCCCTTCATCCCTTTTACTTTACCTCCTCCTCTGCTAAGCTCTCCTATCTATATATTCTCTCCTATTGTCACTTTCACAACTTTTCTCTCATGTTTCTCATCGTAATATTGCCACCTCTTTAACTACATCTCTAATCGACCTTCCACTCGCTGAATCCACTCATTCTCTATTTCGAAACACTGCTCTATTTCCCCTTCCTTTCTCTCCCAAGTTCCATACCATTTGATCCCTTCCCAACCATTCCTTGCTCTTCCCTTTCAAACAAGGACCCCCTTTTCTTTTCTTATCAACCCTCCTCCTTCACCTGTCTGTCTCTAACCTTTCTCAGTCCTTCACATCTCCCAGCTCCTATTCCTCCCCTATCAAAAATACTCCCATGCACTCCCCCCCAACTCCTCTCTTCCTCTTCCTCTCTTTACTTGGTTCTCTCGTTCTCTCTTTTTCACTTTCCTTCTCCCCTTCACAGTCCTTTTACTTTTCCCTTCCCACAGCCGCCCTCTTTTTTTCCCCTCCTCTCCAAACCAGTCATACCGCTCCCCTCACAGATGTTTTACTCCCACTCCATCTACTGTACAACCTCCCCTCAAAATCGTCAGTCGGTCTTCTTTCCTTTCCTTTCCAACCCTCTAAGCTACTGTACATGTAGTCGCGGTACATAGTGCTTGACCAGACTTCCCTTACTTACACCCTGGTCAAGCAAGGACTATAATTATGTGACGCGATTGTACTGCCCCTATCACCACTCCTTCTTTCCTAACAGTAGCCCTTTCACTGCCTCTCCAGCCTCTCTCTCTTGCTTGTCCTCTCTTAATTCCTTATTACTTCAATCACAACTTCCAAACACACACACACACACACACGTCTACCTCTACTCCACACCAGGAGAATACACACACACACACACACACACGACTATCTCTACCCCACCACCAGAGCACACACACACACACGAATATCTCTACCCCACCACCATGAGAATACACACACACACACACACACACACACGACTACCTCCCCCCGCAGCGCTAGTGTGTCTGGGTTGTCTGTGCTGCGGACATTATGCTCAACACACACAACAAGACCAGGCCAGAGGGGATGACTGCTCCGCTCTTTTGCCTCCTGCTTCACAACTACTTGGTTCGATTCGCCTGCTGCTGAGGAGAAAGAGGAGGAGGAGGAGGAGGAGGAGGGTGGTGTGGGGAAAGGAGAGGAGGAGGAGGATGGGAAGAGGATGGGTGGTGGGAAAAGGAAAGGAAGAGGAGGAGGAAAATGGGTGGTGGGGAAAAGAAAATGAGGAGGAAAATGGGTGGTGGGTAAAGGAGAGATGGAGGAGGAGGAAGAGGAGGAGTATATGGCGGAGGGTCCGTATATAATTATGTGGAGATGTATGCATAGTAGGTAAGGAGGAAGGAAGAAGATGGGTGCTAGAGAAAA
>JAWZYT010004639.1:5000-130000 GCA_034508575.1 Petrolisthes manimaculis
CTTTATTGACAGCGACACACTTTACTACATATCTCAACAAGCAAACATTCCTCTAACCTTTGTCACACACATACACACACTTTACTGCATATCTCAACAGTTAACAGTCCTCCCTCCTTTTTGTCATATATATACACACTATATATACATACTCTGAACATGGCCACTTCTACAACAACACCCTTCCCTGCATGCTGTCTTTACAATACTTGTAGACGTATACACACGTTATAATTTGTGCTGAGAGATTGGATAAATAGTTTGTGGACCTGTGTTAAAAATATGACTTGAGGATGCACCTATATTTACAGTACCTTGTCAGTATCTATCCAAGTCTACAATCAACCCTTGACTTGTTGTGGCAGTTGCATAGTTTCGTCAGTAAAGGTATAAGAATAGAGCAGAGTCAGCAGCTGTTAGTAAGGTGAGGTCAGTGGGTGTTGGTAGAATGTTGTTTGGGGTCTCTAGGTGTTGGCAGGGTCGGATTTGAGTCACTTGGTGTTGGCAGGGTGGGATGATACTGGTCAGCGGGTATTGTCTGGGTGGTTATGGAGACAGTGAGTGTTGTTGGCAGGACGCGATGTTGGAATCAGTGTGTGTTGGCAAGGTGTTGGAATGGCAAGTTGATCACGTGGTACTCCTGGGACGGTCCAACCAGTAATCTGAAGGGAAAACCACCATGGCACTGTTCATTAAGGGGCCATGTTGTGATGTAGTCAAAATATTGGAGGTAAATGAGTCCTTCAAATATTGCCAATAAACACCATAGTCCTTGAACAGGGTGTAAGGGGAAGTCTGGTCAAGGATTATGTGCCGCGACTGTACAGAGCTTAATTGCCAAAGAATCATAGAGGATATTACTTTTTAGATGCACTGAATTATTTGGGGGGCCTTCTTCTGCCAAACAATAAGCCCTAGGGACAAGTACTGAAGTTAGATTATTATAAGTCTAGCACAGGGAATATAACAGAGAAGACAGACAGACAGACAATAAGACAGACAGAATGTTAGTAAAATAAGAGACAATGAAAGAGAATAACCGATAGATACGATAAGTAGATTTATGAAAGAAGGGAGGGAACACTTGCTTTTATTTTTACTTACCGAATGAGGGTTAAAGGTGAAGAAGAGACGGTTGAGGCCAAGTGTGATATCATTTCTGTGAGTTGGTCATTGGGAAACTCCTCTTCCACAACCACCTACAAGTGAACACAAGAAAACTTAATAGGTTTCTACAGTACAACAGAAAACTCAATAAATGTACAGTACAGCAGAATACTCAATAAATATACAGTACAACAGAAAACTCAATAAATGTACAGTACAACAAAAAACTCAATAAATGTACACTAAAGCAGAAAACTCAATAAATGTACAGTACAACAGAAAACTCAATAAATGTACAGTACAACAGAAAGCTCAATAAATGTACACTAGTCCCATTCCACTCATTCACTCACACTCACTCACTCACTCGTTCACCCACGCTTACTCACTTACTCATACACCCACACTTTCTCACTCACTCGCTTACTCACACACCCACACATACTCACTCACACCCACACTCGTTCACCCACACACCCATACTCTCTCACTCACTCGTTCATCTACACTCACTCACTTACTCACTCACCTTGAATACCACCAGCTCCTCTGCCGACATGTTGGATACTCGCTGCACTTGGACCTTGTGGAGAGCCGATACTGCCACACCCACACATACACACATCCACAACATCCACTTCATAAACAGGTTCACGAGTCCCATTGTTCACTGGTCTTCTCTTCTCTTACTTCTTATACATACACCTTGTAGGTAGAGTATCGTTGGAGCCGTGTGTGTGTGTGTGTGTGTGTGTGTGTGTGTGTGTATTATTGTTACACCTCGTAGTTAAAGTTTCCCTAGAGCCATGTGTGTGTGTGTGTGTGTGTGTGTGTGTTATCCTTACACCTTGTAGTTAAAGTTTCCCTGGAGCCATGTGTGTGTGTGTGTGTGTGTGTGTGTGTTATACTGGGTAGGAATCTCTGGTACACACACACACACACACACACACACACACACACACGTACCGTACCTGCAAAAATCCTCGTAGCTCAATTGTAACTCACACACGCCACAACAACACTATAACACTCTCAACTCACTGCCGTATTTTCATGTTCCGTAGAAAAGGCGGGAAACTATATTCGCTATGTATTTATTATATTCACGCGTTTCACACAACACTGAGTCGAATTTTTATATGATTTAAAGTTGGTGTTTTTTTTATTGTTTTTGTTTTTGTTTATGACAGAATTCCCACTCACGTAACCGACTATATTATTCCCGTTATGGAATTTTACTGTTGTTTCATTATTTTCTATATACAGCTTTGGTTGGTTGGTAGAAATTCCTGTTATTATTTATTTCATCATTGGTATTATATTTTTCCTAATGTTGTCGTTTTTTGTTTTTTTTTATCCGTATCGACAGAGAGTATAATTCGCAATTCTTTTTTATTATATAGATATTTTGCATTTATCATTAAGTGGGCAATAAACCTTTTGGTACATTAATTAAGAGCGTCTTGATTCCTCCAAAGTATGCCATGCCATGCAGGGAACAGGACCAGATGAACAAAAATAATGGTAGTCTGTTGCCTGGAATAGTTTGGAGGAATCAGTTGCTCCACATTCTGCCTACCAACACTGTACTGTCCCCTTAATTAAGCATGGGTTTAATTAAGGAGGACAAACATCTATAGTATATAATTAATCAGGGAATAATAGATAATATATATATATATTTTTTTTTTTATTTTTTTTTTTTTCACCACTTTACGAGAACGGTTGAGTCGAAATTCTTACACTCATGCAGCACAAAAAAAAAACATACATACTTCAGTTTTCACACTCAGTTGCGATTCATACAGAGAAAATAAATATAAAATAAGATACATCACTTTATAAAAAATATCACTTCACAAAAAATATATATAGCACTTCACAACTGTTATAACACTTCATAAAAGATATAACATTTCACAAAAGAATTAACACTACACAACAAATACAACACTACACAACAAATACAACACTACACAACAAATACAACACTACACAACAAATACAACACTACACAACAAATACAACACTACACAACAAATACAACACTACACAACAAATACAACACTACACAACAAATACAACACTACACAACAAATACAACACTACACAACCAAATACAACACTACACAACAAATACAACACTACACAACAAATACAACACTTCGTAAAAGATACAACACTACATAACACTTCACAAAAAAACATAAATTTAAAGGGGTCATAATTCTACTTTTGGTACATTACAGCTCCTTGATGCCTCCAAAGTATATATGCCAGGAAACAGAGCAAGATTAACAGAAATATTGATGGCCTGTTGCTTTGACTATAGTTTGGAGGAATCTGATTCTTCCTGACTATGCAACGAAACAATATTTGACTACATCACAGGGGCCCTTAAACACTCTCGCCTTTCGTTTGGCCAGCCAGCCTCTTCAGTTCGTCATCATAGACACACACACACACACACAGAGAGAGAGAGAGAGAGAGAGGGGGTTATTGGATTTTCTTTACTGATATGTTGTTTTACAGGTTTGAGGAAGGTAATCCCACTACACTGTTTTTTTTTTTTTTTTTTAATAATCCTCTTCTCGAGTGGCCAGGATCAGGTAAACTCACTCGCACACACAAGACTTAATATTGTACACACTCACACACATATATCCCAACTGATGACACACACTTGTGGACGAGGAGCTGTGTAGCTGTCCACTCTCTCACATGTGTTTGTTTCACCTGGTCTTAATCACGTGCTGGACACATGTTCACCAACTGTTACCCTCCCGGAATGAGCTTAGAGCTCGTAGTGACCGATCTTTGGGTAATGCTGGAACCTTTTTCCACACACCGAGATAGCGAGGTCACAACTCCTCGACTTACGTCCCGTACCTATTCTCTGTTAGGTGAACAGGGGTTACACATTTAAGGAAACAATCCCAAATTTTCTCCACCCGACCGGGGATTCGAACCCAGGACCTCTCGAATGTGAGCCGAGCTAACTACTACATCACCGGGCTGTGTGTGTGTGTGTGTGTGTTTAGATATGAGTGATTTGTGTACGTGTCTTATTGAGCGTGTATTTTATGTGAGTTGTGTATGTGCGTTTATTTAGATGTGTGTGTGTGTGTGTGTGTGTGTGTATGGGCATGTGCACCTCCTCACACTCTGGTATTTATAAGGTGGTCAGACAGACAAGATGGTATGATTAATAACAGATGTAGGCTCAGGTGTTCTATGGTTCCAGGTGTATAGGTAAGATACACAGGTGTAGTTGGGATAACAGAATATTCTTACACATGTGGTAGTCAGGGTACACAGTTGGTCATTTGGGTTCATCTGGTCGTCTTTCCTACACTACCACATTACCTTAAGGGGGTGCGGGAATAGGGGGGACAGGCTTGGGGAGGTTTTAGGGGCGTGCATGGGTTTTGAGGGGTGCGGGAGTAGGGGAACAGGCTGGGGGGGTTAGGGGGATGCAGGAATATTGGACAGGCTTTCTACCCACTCCAAGCTTGTCCCCCTATTCCCGCACCCCCCGCACCCCCAAGCCTGTCCCCTACTCCCGCACCCCCTTCAGGAAAGCAACTGTTTGTGTTCAATTTGGAGTCAATGTAGTCCTCCAAACTCAGCTATAAAACACATCCCTTGTATTATTCCATATGGAGGGGTTCTGTTTCCTGGCATAGTTTGGAGGAATCAGTAGCCTTCCAATTTCCCATAATAGGTTCCTCCCCTTTATTAAGTAAGCTATATTCCTCCTTGATGTTACTTATTGGTGATAAGTTCCTATAGTTTGCATCAACCCATCTCTCCCTAAATTAAAAACAAGGTGACTAAAAAGGGGCTTTACTTTCTCCAACTGTCCCACCTTTCAATCATCTCTTCCTCGGTCGGGCGCCATATGACCTCGCTGTAACGGCACCTAATATCAATCAATCAATCAAACAATCAATCAAAATTTAATAGAAACAAAAGGAAGGAGAAGGCAGCAGTAGTCAGTGTATATTATGCCTTGTAAGTCAGTCGTGTCTCAGAGCTCCTTATATTTATTTATGGAAAGTCGAAGCCGAGTACCAGCTGCAGTGGAAGCTTAGCTAGAGAGGATCACAAATAGACTAAACCCAAAGTGGCAGTTTATTATTATTATTATTACCAATTTACTTTCATATGCATTTTTGTTGCGTCGACGACTCTCTCTCTCTCTCTCTCTCTCTCTCTCTCTCTCTCTCTCTCTCTCTCTCTCTCTCTCTCTCTCTCTCTCTCTCTCTCTCTCTCAAAACAGTAACATGATTTTCACTAGAGACTTCCAGTTATCCGTTGATATATATCATAAGCATTTGGGTACTATCAGAGACAAATATCATGTCGCTGTCTTGTCTGATGAATTGATATAACTCGTCAAACTTAATGAAAACTCCACCACAGTAATGTTGTTGCCCTGTAGAGTCTCTAGGTGCCCTGTATAGTTAGCCCAAAACCATAATATATGTTCACCAATTTTTACGATACGAGTTTTGTCTTTGATAGTAAAGTACACCTGCCACAATAAAAAAAAATTGTAAGATTTTTATTTACCTTTAGTACAAGCCCCAACCAACACTCTGGGGAACGTTATCACTAAAGGTCATGAAGTTATTTAAAATGCCACTATTATCAGAACGTAACATGTTTTTAGTCTGTCATAAAATTCGAGCGTCAGTATCGTTCTCTCTTTTGGCAATAAGATTCAGAGAAAATATTGTTTTAGGGCAGACCCTTACGAACGTACTTACAAAACCTGGTTACTAGAAAATAGAGGTTGTGATGAATGTCATGATAGAGGAGTTTGAAATGTACCACAACGGCAGGAGTTATAAAGTTATCCTGGTGAAGTTGAAGAAGACCCACAAAAAAAGGAATACATAATTTTTCCCCAATTTTTATAAGATGAATTATCCTGTATATATGCACCAGTACATTTTGACCATGTTCGATTCGCCCCCCCCCCCTTCCTTCCCCCAAGAGGCTGCATGGATTGAAGGATAAAAAAATAAACAACACATAAAAAAGTAGATAATATTTATAAGTTTTAGAGTTAGTTTGACTTTACCTGACCTAATCTAACCTACTAACACATAAAGTAGATAATATTTATATACTTTAAAGTTAGTCTGACTTTGCCTGACCTAACCTAAACTAATCTGGATTGGGACAGACTACCGGGACCTAACCGAGGCAAATTATGGGGACTTAACCTGGGCAGACATAGAGGGAGAATCAAACGTGGTCAAAATATACTGTTGCAAATTAGTAATGACTCCACAAAGCAAAATAAACACCGACAAAACTAAAATATGAAGGAAATTGGCGGGTCTCTTCTTTTTCTGGGTCTCTTCTTATTTACTTAAGTAGTTCTACATCACACACGAGAGAGAGAGAGAGAGAGAGAGAGAGAGAGAGAGAGAGAGAGAGAGAGAGAGAGAGACTGTGTGTGTGTGTGTATTGACCCTCGTGTTACGCATACACGTGGAAGTATCTGGTTACTCACTAATGACCACTTACACACACATCACACATACACTTACCCACCCATCAATCCACCCACCCACATACCCAACTCTTTCGCAAGCATCCTCCCCAACAACACGTGCAGATTGGGAGGAGAAGGGGGAGGAAGAGGAGGAGGAGGAGGAGGTGGAGGAGGAAGAGGAGGAGGAGAAGGAGGAGGAGGAGGAGGAGGAGGAAGAGGAGGAATACTTAGCTGAGGAGATGGTTGATTGGTTGGTCCCCTTACGCAATATTGACGTCACAGGGGCCTCTCTCTGATTGGTGGGGTAGGGGGGTAGTGTGTATGTGTGTGTGTGTGTTTACATTTTTATTAATTAATTAATTTATGCGTGTGTGTGTTTTATTTTCTTTATCTACAAGACAAGAGTGGCATATTATAATTATGTACAGTATATTATTATCATCAGCACTTTGTTGTTAGTGTGTGTGTGTGTGTGTGTGACCTAACGGACGCTCTATACTCGTTACTAGTAGAGTCAACTGTACATCCAATACACACATCACAGATAACCCTGGGATGAGAGTTCCTGGTGTATATATTATTGTCTGATTATGATTACATTGTGTAGTAAGTAAGGTGAGGTGAGGGAGGGAAGCAGCTTGTTGGCAGTCAATGTCAAGAGTATATACACATCTGCACTGTCCTTGAAGGGGAGGACATTATTAGTTTGTTGGTGAATTGTAAGGTCTCTGATTCCTCCAAACTATGCCTCGAAACAACAGACCCCCTATTAGTAATATTAAGGTGGTCTGTTTCCTGGCATAGTTTGGAGGAATCAGTAGTACTCCAATTCACCAACAAGACAGTCTCCCCCTTAACTTGACAATTACATTATCACATCAATGGGTCACTTTCATTTGGATCGAGGTAATGTTTACTGTATGTATTTTTTTACTTACTTTACGTCATTAGGTATTTCATATTTAAATTTTGATTGTAAAAGTAATGCAGTTTTTCTTAGGGTAAGCTTGTCGTATATATATATGTATACATTAATCTAGTTCGTTTTCTTACTCTCCAAATATTCTTTCAAGTGCTTTTTCTTCCTCTCTAAATATTCTTTCTAAATAGTCTTTCTAGTTCATTTTCTTAATATAAATATTCTTTTTAATATAGTTATTTTTCTTACTCTTTAAAATTAATGTTCTTTCCTCTCTCCATGAGCATTGTATAGAAATATTTCCTTGTATATAAACACTCAACCTCGCAAATTATTGGAATCAACTTATTTTTCTTCTGGTATCACTCCAGAAACATCTATATTGTACTACAAGGGACAAGTATAGACAATAATGATCAGTATATATTAATTAAGAACCCTGTGATCGTATATGAAAATTGGAGGCTTCTGATTTCTCCTGACTATGCCACGAAACAAGCTCCTTCTATATGGGTGGTGTTTTCTGGCGGTATTTGAAGGACTCGTTTACTCCAATATTCTGACAGCATCATGCACATGGGCCTTTAATGTCTTCAAAATCAGTGACCCATATATACACAAACTGTGAAAACATGCCGTGAGAAAATAAAACAGCATATATTTTTTTTATTATTATTTTATATGTGGACAAGACGATATCTACAAACATTAAATTTTATACACATGATTATTATTAATGGGAAATAAATATATGTGAGACTGTGAGAGACTAGACAAACATTCACGACTCACATTGGACCAGCCAACAACTTAAACTGACTCTCAGTATTACAGTCTATAGTACAATTGATGGAGGGAATTTATTTACCTCCTTATGTATCCCCCTTTACCTCAGCACACATCATTAGTTGATTATAATGTTCTCTTGTTTAATCATTATGTTACATTATGATTAAAATTTTCTGTCAACTCATCTACCAATCATATTCATCGTTATATATTTTACAATCATTCGTGTATAACTCTCTTCCATTACTAGACCAAGATGTGAGCTATAGAGTAAGAGGGACCCCCATAGAAGTAAGAGGGACCCCCATAGATGTAAAGAAACTCCCTTCCACAACTGTACATGTAGTAAGAAGGAAGAGCTGCCTTCTCTATGGGACCACGTATAATTGGATGATAGTGATTCCTGTTTGATAGACGACCTGTTTATACACTGTAGGCTTCTTCTTTTTCAGTGTAGAGTAATCGGTATCATATAATTAATTGTGTGACTAAATCGTGCCCCCACCCCCCACCTTCCCTAAATAATATAATAATAGACAGTGCTTTTCATGTCAAACGAAGAGCACTGCCATGATGGTAAATGATGGTGTTGTAACAAGATTCACTCAAGAATTTTATGTCACTTTGTCTTTTCCTTCTTTTATCATTAATTGATGTATTTGCCATTCCATCATCATATCTTCTAATTATGTGACTGTTGGTGTGTGTGTGTGTGTGTGTCTGTGTGTCTTGTCATGCCAGTACCACACACACACACACACACACACACACACACACACACCAGTAGCAACAACAACAACATTAATAATAATAATAATAATAATAATAATAATAATAATAAAAATAATAATAATAATAATAATAATAATAATAATAATGTCCCGTTAAATTAGAGTTGTACAGCACATAGTTTGGTGGCGAGGTAGTAGAGGTGTAGTGAGGTGGCTGCCATTGACATCACATTACCAGCTGCTATGGAAAGGTGTATTCTACGGAAGGTCCGGTACAGACGCATGTAGTGGGGACAGTTGGAGAGGAGGCCTGGTTTGCTTGTACCCACCTCCTGTCCCATTCCTGCCTCACGTTCTATGGCCACCTGATGCAGAAAAAACACACACACATAAATATACTGTTTAATTATAGGGTGTTGTTAGTCCTATGATGTTATATTTATTTGTTTATTTTTGTTATTTATTTATTTATATAGTTACCTATGTATTTACTTGTATTTTTATTTATGTATTTATATATTTATACATTTTTATATATATTTTTATTTATTTATTTATTCATTTTTATCTGTGTCATTGTTATCCTGTTTTGACATTTGTATTGATATCCTGTATTGATATATTTAAGTAGAATTTATCTTTTTAATAAATTGGAGATCTACTGATTCCTCCAAACCATGACATAGTTTGGTGGAATCAGAGACATTCCAATTCACCAACAAAATAATTGATATCCCCTTAACCAAAGCTGAGTAAATACTGTAAGTAGTAGTAGTAGTAGTAGTAGTAGTAGTAGTAGTAGTAGTAGTAGTAGTAGTAGAAAATATAGTAGTAGTAGTAGTAGTGGTAGTACCAGTAGAAAATGTAGTAGTAGAAGTAGTAGTAGTAGTAGTAGTAGTAGTAGTAGTAGTAGTAATAATATTAATGACTTACCTTCACTGTGATTAGTTTGGTGAGGACTGGGGAGAGGTACAGCCTGATGCCCAAGTTAACCAGAAAACAACTCACTAAGATAGCACCCTGCACACCCAAGAAAATAATAATAATAATAATAATAATAATAATAATAATAAACACAACCGGTATTATTATTATTATTATTTTCATGTTTATGCAAGGTGTGGGATATATAATAATAATAATAATAATAATAATAATAATAATAATAAACAGATAATAATAATAATAATGATAAAATTACCGGTGAACAAAAATGAAACCAGCTCGTGTGTGTATGTGTGTGTTATTATATTTAAAGCATCGTGTGTGTGTGTGTGTGTCTGTGTGTGTGTGTGTGTGTAATTTTGTTCGTCTGTCTCTGTGTCTGTCTGTTTATCTGTCTGTGTAACTGGGTGTGTCTTTCTCTGTCTATTTGTTTGTGTATTTCTTTGTCTATTTGTCTGTCTGGGTGTTCGCCTGTCTGTCTGTCTGTGTGTCTGTCTTGTTCTTTGTCTGTGTTTGTTTGTCTGCTTCCTTCTTTGTCTGTCTGTCTCTGTTTCGTTTACTGTCGGTCTGTGTGTCTGTCTGGATGCTTCCCGACTGGTCTCACAAGATTAAACTTCGCAATTTTGGTCTTAATGGCTTCAATTAATTGAAAGAATTGCTCTCTCTCTCTCTCTCTCTCTCTCTCTCTCTCTCTCTCTCTCTCTCTCTCTCTCTCTCTCTCTCTCTCTCTCTCTCTCTCTCTCTCTCTCTCTCTCTCTCTCTCTCTCTCTCTCTCTCTCTCTCTCTCTCTCTCTCTCTCTCTCTGTGTGTGTGTGTGTGCGTGTGTGTGTGTGTGCGTGCGTTCGTATATACACTGTTTACACACACACATACACTACACACATACACACAGAGAGAGAGAGAGAGAGAGAGTAGGGGGTTGATTCGTATAAGCAATAAAAGTGCAGTGAGGGAGAATCAATCAAGGAAGGAACTGTGTAAGAGGAAGACATTTATCACCCAGAAGACCAAGAGGCAGGAACACCAGAAGAAAGGCGAAGGAAAGAAATGAGACGTGAATGGGAGAGAAGAGGAGCAGAGGGGGGGGGGGGGGGGAGGGGGGGGAGGAGGGTATATAGAAGGAAGACGAGAGGCGGAAGGAGAGGGACGGAAGCTGTGTGTATATATATGAGAGAGAGAGAGAGAGAGAGAGAGAGAGAGAGAGAGAGAGAGAGAGAGAGAATGAAAAGTAAGCGACATGACACAACTCACGTACTCATAGATCCCAGTATTAATTTTTTATAACTTTCATTTTACTGTATGTACCTTAGTTTCCACCTCTCTCTCTCTCTCTCTCTCTCTCTCTCTCTCTCTTCTCTCTCTCTCTCTCTCTCTCTCTCTCTCTCTCTCTCTCTCTCTCTTGTACATGAAACATCACCATTTCTCCACTGTCTGCTTCCCTTCTAGCCGGCTACCACTACCTCTACCACTTCCACCACTCTCATAACTTATACTATTTACAGTAGAATAACCTCAATAGTGTGTGTGTGTGTGTGTGTGTGTGTGTGTGTGTGACGTGCCCTAACACAGCTTATACACATGACATGACCTATTACAGAGTTGTGTTGGGTGGTGTTGTGTATAGGTCACTTTAATTAATAATACGAACTATAAACTGTATACGTTACGTGAGAGACACCCACTACTGACCTGCATGAGTTGGTGAGCGTCCCAGAGGTGTGTTGGATGGTGTTGTGTGTACGTCACCACAGCCACCAACATGAGGGCCGCGTTACACAGGAAATAGAGAGGAAAGAGAACCTGCTGGACTTGTGCGAACACGTGACGCGGCACCGACAGAAACAGTGCCAAACCTGCATGGGGGAAGACGAAGGGAGAGGGTGAGGGGAAGCATAGAAAGGCAGTGGGTAAGGGAGGGTAAAGGAATGGAGGGTAAGGAAGGGTGAGGGAAAAAAAGGGAAAGGCATTGAGGAGGGTAAGGGAAGGGAGGATCTTTTTTTCGTGATCGTAATACACAATGGATGGCTATTGATTCCTCCAGACTCTGCCTCGGAACAAATGCCCTCTTCTTAGTAACATTAATTAGGGTCATATCTTTCCTGGGATAGTCTGGAAGGAAGTTAAGTCTTCCAATTGCACCAAGGATTTATTATGTCTCATTAATCTAGTGGTTTGGAGTACACGCTAGTTAGCTGACCGACAGAATGAATGAATGAGACTTGCGAGAAGACTATATTTTTAATACACGAGTCATTTAATTTGCATTAAATTGTAATGCGAATAAAGCAAAGAAAGAAATGTTCCCCCTATGATAATTACTACAACCCTATTGCAGTTCCCTTATACATATAACATATACAATGCCTTGAATATATTATACTCACCAGACACGAAGGTCATCCAAACTTGGCTACCAAACACAGTGGCGACGGCTGCGACGTGAATGAGTCTGGTGAGTGTAGCGGCCTCTGTGGCGTGGCGACGGTGATCAGGGAACAGACGGAAGGCCAAGTACACAACAGCCACTATGGTTACCAGGTGGGCAGGCTGAGAATGCTCCAAGAATACACTGAGGGAGACAAACAGACAGGAGCTTGGTTATAGTTGAGGAGAGAAGTGGAAGGATTGATTGGTGCATGGTGGTCGTGGGAGGAAGGCGAAACAGGGGAGAATTTTGGTGGTGATTGAGGCATGAAGAGGAATGTGGGAAAGTGTGACTTGTTGATGGTGTAAAAGAAATTGGTGGTAGTTGAGGAACGGAGGGAGGGGAAATGGAGGTGTGGGTTGTTGAAGATGAAAAAGGGATTGTTTGTGATTGAGGGAGGAAAAATATTGGAAGGAGGGCAGAAGGAAAAAGGGGTAGAGTGTGGGTTGTTGAAAGTGGTGAAGGGATTGATGGTGGTTGAGGGAGGGAAGGTTGGAGGGGAGGTATTGAAGGGAGGGGACAAGGGGTGAGTTTGGACCACTGAAGATGTAGAAATACTGTTCCACTGACATGACACACTCCCCCATATATGTGAGTGTGTGTATGTGTGTGTGTGTATGTATGTGTGTGTGTGTGTGTGAGTGTGTGTGTGTGTGTGTTCTAGTTAAAACGTTATCACTTGTGTATATTTATCCCCCCAAATCGCATGAAGTTGTTGTTAGCCTTTGTCACTGTACGTGTGTTTTTACCAGTGCATGTCTGTGAGCAACTTTTTAAAATTTTCGTATACAAATACGTATCTTATTATTTTTACGTAATAATATAAATCCGGATACAATCCTCACAATAACATAATGCTTTCTGAGGTATTTACATTACCGAATAACTTGTATCAATAAGCACTCCTATGATCAATGTAAGGTACGGAACACTCTTAGTACAGATATATATAGTCAGCGTATACTCAGTTCTCTCTATTCCTCTTATAGGGCTTAGACAGGAAGAGTATCGATTTGTGGTTGTCGAGCATTCAAGAGTGAGTGAGGTTTCTTTAGGGAAGCCAAGGGAGTCTCTTATTTTTTTAATGGCCACACCTCGGCTTCCTTCATTCTACAGACTGTGTGGACCTGCTGGTGTGGACAGCAGTACAGTCGCGAACTAAAGTAGAAATATAATGCATCACTTCAATAAAAACACCATCTACAAATAAACTTACCAATACTTAAAATATATTAATACTAATGTAATGATTCGCAGATAATAAGGTGCAATTCAAGCACAACACACAAATACATACAGTTGTATTTCATTATTCTCTGAAAAATTTAGTTAATATCTGATCTTTGCTCTTAATAACCTTATAAATAATGACCTTATTCACCCACCCATCTCAGACTTCCCTTATTTGGTTATTGTTATTACTGCATACAAGTCTATAACACAGGTAATTAATAGGTCATAATACCGGATGTCTAAGGGGAAGTATTCAGGAATCCTTGACCTCATAAATGTGGTTATTTATTTCGAGTACTGTATTCAAACTTATGAAGAAATAATATAGACCATAATAATGTCAGATGTCTGGGGAAGTAAGTATTCAGGGATCTTTGAATGAATGAATAAGGGGGGAAGTTTTGTGTTGATAATTCCGGAGCAACTGAATCCTCCAAACTATTCCAAGCAACATAACACCACTATTTTTGCTCATCTGGTCCTGTTTCCTGGCATACTTTGGAGGAATCGAGGAGCTCCAATTTAACAAAAGCGAATTACCCATCTTAGCAAGGAGAGTTACTTGTCAATACATATGGGTATTTTTTTCCATTACCCAAAACTCGGTAGTTAGTTTGTATTTAATTAAAGAAGGATCTTATAAAATTATACTGTACGTGAACTTTACTACTGTACCATAGACCATAAATCTAACATTGAATGAAATGATTGGTGTTCCAGCCTCACATCCCCTTGTAAAGATCAGTCAGAATATACTGTAAAGTAATGGTACACAGTCACCTTTACTAAAAAAGAAAAAATATATATGAATAACAACACGAAAATAACATAGTCTGTGCACATGTGGGCTTTCACTGTGTACGCAGCGTATGTGTATGAGTGTATGAGTGTGAGTATATGTGTACAGTCAGCCGTAAAAGTCGTGACGCCACATCTGCAAAGTCATGAAGTACAGTACAGTATGGAAATAATTATAAGCTTCACAGACTTGTAATATAAAAACCCAGAATAGTTTACTAATGTGTGCCCCCTGTTGGACATTGTAATGTTGTGTGTTGGTGAATGTGTTGGGTAGATTATTATACTTTATGTTATCTTTCAAGAAACGCTAAGTGAGGAGACACGAATTTTTACCGCCGACTGCATGTACTGTACTTACTTATTGGTCTCGAAATATTTGGAGGCAACTGTACATTAGAGCATCTTTATTTGATTCTTCCAAGGTATACCAGCAAACAGGACCAGATGAAGACAAAATTAGGGTGTTATTTCCTTGATTCCTCCTCAATTTGTCAGGAAACAGGTAGAGATTGACAAAATTATGGTGACATGTTGTTGTTTCCTTGATTCCTCCTCAATTTGTCAGGAAACAGGAAGACATTGACAAAATTAATGGTGTCTTGTTGCTTGGAATAGTTTAGAGAAAATAATCAGCTGCTCCAGATTGACCAACACACTGCTGTCCTCTTGAATTTTATCATACACTCGCCAAAGTTCATAATTATGTATTCACAATTTTAGGTACAGCTCTGAGCCTCTTGCTAATACTAATAATTATGTGGATATTGTTTTCTGGATATTGCTAATAGAGAGAGAGAGAGAGAGAGAGAGAGAGAGAGAGAGAGAGAGAGAGAGAGAGAGAGAGAGAGAGAGAGAGAGAATCCAGTCCAAGTCCAAGTATACACACATCTACTGAAAGCAATCGACAGTGACATGTAATTTGGCCACATTTATTATATCGTACACCGAATTAACACAAATTCTCACTCCCCACAAAAACAGAAAACACACACACACACACACACACACAACACACACACACACGTACATACAACACACAACACACACACACACACACAACACACACACACACACACACACACACACATTCACACACACACACACACATACAAACAACACACACACACACACAAAACTAGTTCTTCTGAGCCTCACCTGCATCGAGAGACAGGGCCACCTCCTTCCTTCTTGTCCTGTTCCTGTTCCTGGTAGTCCCTGTACTTGTTTCCGTACTCCTTAATCTGCGCCTTGGTTACTTTGGTCGGTTCCTTCTTCTTCGAGTCCACCAGTTCCTCCAGCTCCTGCCGGCTCACCGCGTCCTCACAGAAGAGTTCGGCGAAGGCACTGATAGATCGATTCTGGAACTGGAGTTTGGCGGGTCGGAATTCAGCGATGGAGTGGAAACGGGCACGGAATCCAGAAGAAGAGTTGTCCTGAGTATTCTCCTCCATCTTCCCACTATAAGGGATGGTCGTGGTGGTGGTCGACATGTGGCGGCGGCGGACACAAGACACGCACATTAAAAAAAAAAAAAAAAGATACTACAGCAGAATTCAAAGCCTCGATAATCAAAACAAAAGTTACAGCTGGGTGGTTGGTTGGTTGGTTGGCTTTGAATGTTTTATAAGTAATTAACTTTTCCGTGCAATATGAAGTTAATAATTGTCGTCGTAGATCTTCTTTCGAAACGTTTCAGATATTTATGGTACTGGAAGGAGCGAACGTCGTCCAAGTTGGATGTACAGAACGTTCTTGTTGCTTAGAGAGATACGTACTGACCTCTCCGTATGATGTGGAGGAATGAGCCAAACCCGCTGCCCCTCGCCGTATAAGACTTGCAAGAAAGCCACAGTTGCCAGACACGCCAGACGGGAAAATGTTCACTGATGCAATAACGTATATACTTCACTCGGGATGGGTTTGTTTATTTGTTTTCCTACGTCACTTTTGTTTGGTATTGACGTGACATTATTATAGTTTTATGTTATTTATTTATCATTATGTAAACAAGAGTGGATATACAGACACTAGACATACAGATAGATCGGTAAATAGATGGATACAAAATAAAATTCATATACCCGTATGAGTCTATTTAACAAGATTGAGAGAAGTCCTTAAAACAACAACACAACACATCAAACGTGAAGGATACTTGGAACTCCCCACACACACACACACACACTCTCTCTCTCTCTCTCTCATAGCAGATAGTGACATTACGTTCCGTCTCTATATCAGCATACAATAACTTCCGTGTTATTGGTAAGGATCGTTTCCACACGTTCCTTGTCAGCCTCATTCCTGAAAACAAAGTCACGGAATTACTCGCCATTCTAGTAAAATAATTAATCTATGTAATAATTATGTTGATATATGTATGCACGTTTCCCATGTAGAATTTATTTTAGAAAACTTTAGTAAAAACATTTGTTGTAATACTATGTGGCTTTTATAGATCTTAAATTGGAGGAAGGGAGAGCATTGGGGTAAATCTGGAGCAACTGATTACCCCAAACTTGTCCAAGAAACAAGTCATCATTATTTGTGTTAGCCTGGTCCTGTTTTCTGGCGTACTTTGGTGGATATCAAGGAACTCCAATGTGTACCAAATTATATACTATCCCCTCAAAACAAAATCATTCCTTACGTATAATCAATACGTACAGTAAGTAGTTGGTAATGTAAATAGTGTCTTAACTTTAGAACTCAGCAGTCACGTAACCCCCATGAAAAAATCTCTTCGTAGTTTGGAAACCCCTGTTATATAATACAAAGTGATGAGGTAAATCTGAACATTGGCTTATATAACTCAACTCAATATAAGACTTATCAACTCAAACCATAAACCTTACCTAACTTAACCAACCAGGGTACATATTGACCTTACCTAACCTAACCAATCAAGACTTATTTTGACCTAATCTAACCTAACTAACCAGGGCACATATTGACCTCACCTAACCTAACCAATCAGGACCCATATTGACCTAATCTAACCTAACCAACCAGGGCACATATTGACCTAATCTAACCTAACCAACCAAGATACATTTTGACCTAATCTGACCTAACTAACCAAGACCCATTATGAAGGAAGAGGGGAGTTTATTAAGAGGACTGCGGGCGTCTGTTTCCTGGCATAGTTTGGAGGAATCACAGACCTTCCAATTATTCACCAACAGGAAAATCTCCCCTTAGATTAATGAAGTTGGTCATTTTTCTTTGGTACATTGGAGTACCTTGATTCCTCCAAAGTATACTAGGAAACAGGACCAAATAATAATGGTGTTCTGTTGCTTGGAATAGTTTGGATGATTCAGTTACTCCAGATTTACCAACACAAAACTTCTCCCCTTAAATTTAACTTGACACCAACCCTGACCCACTCGAGTTAGACCCTTCCTCCTCCTCCTCCTCCTCCTCCTCCTCCTCCTCCTCCTCCTCCTCCTCCTCCTCCTCCTCCTCCTCCTCCTCGTCTCTCTGATTCACTGCCTGTATACCATGACCTACTGTATAATTATAGTCTGGAACATTGATATAGCATCCCACTCTGACCCTGTTGTTTGTTGAAGGGTATGTTCAGGTTTTGATTCATTGTTTTGGTGGTCGGAGAAGCTTGCGTTAAGGACACCGTGATCGTGTGTCAGAATTAGAGGCTTCTGATTCCTCCTGACTATGCCACGAACCAAGCTTCTTCTATATACTGTAGGTGGTGTTTCGTGGCAATATTTGAAGGACTCTTTTTACCTCCAATTTTCTGACTGTACATCACAGGGGCCCTTAAGAAAAAATATAGACGGGCCAATTTCAGTGTTGATATCAAGTTGTAATTCCCTAAGTACTCCTCATTTGTTTACACTATAGCGTTTGTAATTAAGGGGAGGTAATACACTTGTGGCTCATTAGAGTGTCTTGATTCCTCCAAAGTATGCCTGGAAACAGAACCAGATGAACAATAATAACAATGGGCTGGGGTTTTTTAATTGTTTGGAGGAATCAATTGCTCCAGATTTAACAAATACTGTAATACGCACTGTATACAATTAAACATGCCTTTTTTTTCTCTATGTAAGTATAATATTAAGATGTATCTCAACGTGAGCTATTTATATACATGACAACACCCTCGTAGCCTGCTAACTTCTACAGACCAAGAACTGCGTAAAATCTGACCATGCACTACGATACCTAAATAAGACTTGATTGTGTTAAGGGACCCTGCATGTGATGTAGTCAGAACATTGAAGTTATACAAGTCCTTCAAATAATGCCACGAAACACCACCTATTTGGAAGGAGCTTGTTTCGTGGCGTGGTCAGGAGGAATCAGAAGCCTCAGAAGTTTTCATAGACGATCACAGGGTCCTTAAGTGAAGGGGACGGTGTGGCAGCGTGTGACAGAAGGGATGAGTGATGTTGAAATCCTGACGTATGAACCCTCTCAGAACTGCAGGCTAAGTGTTCATAGCATTCTCTGCATTGAACTTCATACTGTTTCATAATACTGTACTAGATACACACCACACCCATACAAGTATACATATACAAATATACACCATATTCATACAGTTTCATAATACACAATACAATATAGACATCACCAAGATTTATATATACAAGGCCTATTTATATATGTATGTATAGGCCTTGGACACCACGATGTACATACCTATACCTTATACATACAACTCTGTGTTAATTTAGAGAAGATTCTTTTGTTGGTATATTGGAAGGTCTTTGATTCCTCCAAACTATGCCAAGAAACGGACCCCCTATTGGTACCATTAAGGGCGTCTGTTTTCTGACATAGGAGGAAAAATCTGCAGCCTTCCAAATATACAAACATGAGAATCTCCCCTTAATTAAGATACCCCGACACAATACCAGATAATAATATTTTCTCGTAACCTTAGCATCATTCATTGTGGGTTTGTCAGAGATTACAGTGAGTGGTCTCCAGAACAGGTTGGAAGGGCTGGTCTTGCATCTGGTAATCATCGACGTCCAGTTTTTGCAAGTTTGTTTTATTTTCCCCCGAGAATTGAATGGTGGCCTTTAATATTTTCTGAGAAACACCTGCAAGTTTACTATTTCCATTTGTAGTTAATTTAAAATACGAGTTTTAGAAAGCAAAAATAGTGGAAATTTAAGCAATTGAACAAGAGAAATTTTAATGAAACATATCTAACTAGATTTGTCAGACACTTCCTTTAGCGTTCCATAGAGAAACGTAAAATTAGAATTATCATTGTTCTTTGAGGTTAGTAGAACAACATATGTGGAAAGATATTCGTTGCCATTGTTTTAAAATTGTATCGCACTTAAGGGGGTGCGGGAAGAGGGGGACAATCTGGAGGGGGGTTTAGGTTGGTGCGGAGGGTTTTAGGGGGTGCGGGAGTAGGGGGACAGGCTTGGTGGGGTTAGGGGGTTGCGGGAATAAGGGACATGCATTCTAAGGCTCTGTTTCTACCCATCCCAAGCCTGTTCTATTCCCGCACCACCCCAGTCCCCCCAAGCCTGTCCCCTACTCCCGCACCACCCCAGTTCCCCCCCCAAAGACTGTCCCCTAATCCCGCACCCCCTTAACTCTCTACTATACTATACCTACCACCTTCAGACACGAGGGAAGAATCACATCGACACTGTTTAATCGTAGACAATTAAGAATAGTCAATCTGTGGTGTTGGCGATGGTGTAATACCGGTACGATGACTCCATAGATCTCTACTAGGAGCCAGCCATCGTACGTACCATACCACGCCATCGTCAACACCATGCACCGATATTCTTGTTTACGATATACGACTCTTTCTCGGACACTGTTGACAAAGGTATGGTCAGTAAAACACATCAATTAATAGCTAACAAAAGGTCCACCAAATATTCAAGAACTTTCCCAGACTTCACCTCGTCATCAGTAGCTTCCCAAATCACAGAGTTGCTACATGTTCTTGGAGAAGTGCATGACTAACTAAGGGGAATACCTCCTTGAGACCACTACCAGCCTCTCCAGGAAAGATGTTGGGTCCCGTGAGATGTAACCAGTGTTGTGTAAGAGTGACCGAACGTGTGGTAATCCTGCTTGCTTGGAGGGGACGGACGGAGAGAGGGAGGGAGGGAGAGGGAGGGAAGAGGAGTAGGGAGGGTATAGTAAAGAGGGGAGGGAGGGAGGGAGGGAGATGGTGAATGAGCTGGCGTGGGGGGGGGGGGGAGGGGAGGGGGTGCTTTCCTCTCATCAACAAGTAAGTGCTCTTCATCTTTTCCTATTGTGGTGCACAGTTATTCATTATCACATTATATTATTTAATGTTTATTAATTTAATGTTATATTATTTAACTTACTACTTCTTCCTGTATTACCGTGTATATTTTTTTTATTCTTATTGTATTGTATTTCTATTACTAACTCTTCCTGTATGACCGTGTATTTTGTATTTTTATTGTCAAGTAATTTATTTCAAACTCTTCTTGTATTACCGCGTATATTGTATTTCTATTGTTTTTATTGTTGTTGTTGTGAATAGACTAAGCACATGCATACTGAAAGCATTGGCTAAGAGCTTTAACATAATAAGAGTGTGTGAATGAGCTGCATATGAATCTAAAGTGACTGATGACAGGATTAAAATAAACAATGGTGTGTCCCAAGTCTGTCTTCTGTGTCCCAAAAAAATTTTACCATTTGTCCCAAATTTTGAAGACGATGATAAAGAATAATCTATACAGGGCATAAGAGAAAGAGATAGGTTGTATTTTGAGGACTGGACGACGGAAAATATATTCATAATAATCATACGTAATATTGTGTGTTGTGTGTGTCACTCCTCCCAGGCCTCTGATGAATACCACGACTCGTAGCATCATAAACGGAGAGATAGACGTTTGTGGAGTTCATTATGAGTCTACAACACTATGCATTTCCTAGTTCATTACCAAGTAGGAGAGACGATATGAATTTTAATAGTGGGTGGATATATAGTTTAACAAGGAAAATAATGGTGTCCTGTTGTTTGGAAGAGTTTGGGGGGAGTCATTTGTTGAGCTGGATTTGCCAACACTGTACTTCTCCCTTAATTAAATACCTGCAGCCCGTCAAGGTGTTCCATCATTGTTATTGGTCCTTCTATTATTTGATACCATTGGAGTTTCTGACTTTCTGTTTGTCACATGGGGTCATCGATTTCCGGAGATGATTCATATGATAGCAAGTTGCAGTTCATTTAGATCTGCATTAATTAAGGGACCCCGTGATGTAGTCAGAAAATTGAAGGTTAATGAGTCCTTCAAACATTGCCACGAAACACCCCCGATGCCACGAAGCCTGTTTCGTGGCATATATAGTCAGGAGGAATCAGAAGCCACCAAATCTCATACTTGATCACAGGGATAGTATACTTTTGGTTGAAAATCGAGTGCCTTTCCTCCAAAGTCTGCCAGGAAACAGAACCAGATGGACAAATATAATGGTGTTTTGTTGCTTGGAATACTTTGGAGGAATCAGTTGCTCCATATTTACAAGCAGTGTAGCCTACTACCCGCTTAATTCAGATTTTCTCTAGACCGGGAACAAACCGAATCAAGCTAGATATGCAAATAACTACGTGTATATATATTGGGGTTATGTTAAACTATAAGATAATAAATACATAAAAAGCAAGAGTCAAATAAAATAAATAATCTGACTAGAATCTTTGGAGCCAGACTTAAGAAATTAAATGTTGAGAGTAATAAGATAAATAAACGTAGAGTCGCCCATATACTGTACCGTGCCATATGGTGAGGCTTTATGGACCCTGTGATCGTATATGATAATTGGTGGCTTCTGATTCCTCCTTACCCTATCACGAAACAAGCTTCCTCAGTATAGGGGGTGTTTCGTGGCAATGTTTGAAGGACTCCCTAACCACCAATTTTTCTGACTATACATCACGGGGTCCCTTAACATGGGAAAAAGGAACGCGAATAAAAAGTCTTACACAAACACTCGACAAGGCTACTAACCTTTTGCCAAGCCTAACAACCCAAGCTGTACGTTGCTCTCTGCACGTCTCCCAACCAACCCATGTGTCTCTCATTCCTTTGGGGCACCAACGAACCATCATGACTTTTCACACCCGCTTATTTTTCAATTTTAGCAGATCTTGTTGACTGGATGGTTGTGTGAACATGTGGTCAGACTGAGAGACACTTACTGCTGACATATTTTATATTTCCGGTTATATATCATCACAATCAAGTATATTGTTCCCTTGAGATTCGTATAACCATCGTTCTTACTTAATAATGTTATACACTCGTAACTGTAGCTTCTCTTCTTTCATTCTAACACTTTTGAATGGAAACCATTGACGTCAGCAAACTCCTTCCGCAATCTTCAAGTCAACAGAAAACCTAAGATCCCTAAACACCTATCCATGATTTACGAATGAAACACTATTTTCGCAAAATAAAAGAAAAAATGGAGTTGTGAAATGTGGATGTTGCTAGAGTAAAATATTGATAATAGGTTATCGGAGACGGATTAAAAGGTGGTGGAAGTTGTAATAATGTAGCGAAGTAACTGTTGGAACTTCTTTTATATACTGTATAATAATATAAACTGTGCTGAATCTTCTACAAAAATACCACAAAAAATCCCGACAATTGTGAAATATCGAGTGCCTCATCCATCACGTGCTGCCACAACGAGTGGATCACAAAATCTTGACTCCACCATAACCCTCAAGTGGCTAATTATCCCTCCTAGAGATAAAACTTGATTGGTGGCACGTACGAGGTCAGACGAGGCGAGTTAAGGCTTGGGTGTGGCTTACAGCTGGCTGATGGATGTATAAAATGATGAGTGATGGATGTGTGTGTGTGTGTGTGTGTGTGTGTGTGTAGGAAGGAATGTAATGGAATATAGTTGTGATGGTGGTGTGTGTGTGTGTGTATGCAAGTTAATGGTTATGATGATGGTGTGTGTGTGTGTGTGTAAGTTAGTGGTTATGATGGTGTGTGTGTGTGTGTGTGTGTGTGTAAGTTAATGGTTACGATGGTGTGTGTGTGTGTGTGTGTGCAAGTTAGTGGTTATGATGGTGTGTGTGTGTGTAAGTTAGTGATTATGATGGTGTGTGTGTGTGTGTAAGTTAATGGTTACGATGGTGTGTGTGTAAGTTAGTGATTATGATGGGGTGTGTGTGTGTGTGTGTGTGTGTCAAGGCGGAAGAAACCATGCACTGTTTACACTACAAACAGTTTAGCTTCCCTGTAATCTATGGCCTCTCTAGATGGAGATTAGACAAGTGTGTTTTATGCCTTCACATCTCAAGTTTTGATGATGAGTAACGTTTGCCTCCAAAAACACTTAAGGGACCCTGTGATGTAGTAAGAAAATTGGAGGTAAACGAGTCCTTCAAATATTGCCACGAAACACACACACATACCTATAGGGAAGGCGCTTGTTTCTTGATATAGTCAGGAGGAATCAGAAGCCTCCAATTCTCGTACACAATCACAGGGTCCTTAAAAGAAGGAAGGATACTTTTGGTACGTACATTGGAGCTCATTGATTCCTCAGAGGTATACCAGGAAACCGAACCAGCCAGCTGAGGAACAATATTAATGGTGGCCTGTTGCTTGGAATAGTTTGGAGGAATCAGTTGCTCCAGATTTACCAACATTGTATCCTCCTCTTAATTCCTTCAAGCTGACGTGTTAATTATTATATTCGATATGCATTAGTGGACATTTGAGATGATAGACCAGAGAAGGTAGTCTATATATATTTAAACAGTACGTATGTACCCTAAGATGGAAACAAAATAATTCCATAATTTCTGTGTTATTGATGAAATAATGTGCATTTAGTAATAATTATTTTTTTGTTTTTTGTTTGTGTGTGTGTTCCTTTTTCTAGTGGGTGCATGAATACCGTGTGTGTGTGTGTGTATGTATGTGTATGTGTGTGTGTCAGCACCCTCGTTACTCGTTCTTCTCCAAACATAGTGGCGACAGGAACATTAGACAGGAAGGGCAAGGCAAGTCATCAGTCTGGGGAAGCTACTATTTATTCTGGCCATCCCTTCCTTCCCTCATGTACTGTAGGCCTATACACTTGAGTCATTGATAAGTCACGTCTACGTACTTACAGTCGGCAGCATAAATTCGCGTCCATCTCATGTACAGTACTTCATAATGCTAATATGACCAGCTGATAGTTCCATTCTGAACCTCTTTCTATCTTAGCAACATGTGTAATTTAGCACATGTGAAGTATATCTGTCATTTCTGTATTCAATTTGAGTTGCAACTTCAATATAGCTCATACATATACGTAGGTGGAAATGAAGCGAACTTATACTGCCGACTGTACATACTGTACAGTCACAAGCATTAATTATAAGTATTCAGGTGTACTTCGAATACCTAGAGATAGTAAATATATGCACAATAATTAAGGTATCCATTGGCATTAGTTCATTGGTGAATTGAACTGTTCAAAGCTTCAACCATAGATGGACAGTATACTTATTATAAATTAGTGCTCGTGACTGTACCTACTATAACAAGAATTCGTACACATGTTGTTGTTTTCGAGGGATTATAATATGTAGTTTGGTTTGGTTGTAGTAGGTTAAGTTGAGTTAGTAATTACTGAAGGACTTATAGGGGAAAATAAATGGAGAAAATCCTGAATGAACTAGAATAATTAATTTCCCCAACTCAACTCACTTTGCGGAAAACTTACTTAAAGGATCAGCCAGATATACACACATTATTTCCAAAATATTTCTTTATTCTGTAACAAAGATACATTAGGTAAAAAATAATTCTTGTATTGTGGGAGCACTCATATCTAGTCAAAGTATTGACAAAATAGTTTTATTATTGTAACAGCTGATTAATGATCCCTTTTGACTCCGGTGAGGGCTATCCAGTTATGCCAACTTAGCGGATTTTCTGTAAGATCTATCGTATTTGTACATTATCTAGCTCAAATAATGTTAAAATCACAAGAGTAACTAGATTAATTTAAAGCCAATCTATAATAGTGGAAACATTTAAGAGCCTTACCTATAATTTAGCCCTTTTTTCGACCAACTTAGCGCCTTTAGAAAAACTGTAGTTGGCAACTATGGATCAGCCGTGTGTATTTATTCGAGTTGTATAATAGTGTGAAGAGAGACGGGAGGAATAATTAATTACATTTCCTCAATTCCCTCTGTTTGTTTTGATGTTATAATGGCAGGGAGTTTCATGAGATACTTTAACAACAAGATAATTAAGGTGAGGACCAGGTGTGTGTGTGTTTAGTGATATAATAATGGCATAATTAAGGTGAGGAACGAGTGTGTGTCTGTGTGTGTTTTTTGTGATGTAATAATGGCAGGGATATTTTCGGGGTTCTATAACAGCAAGATTATTAAATTATATGAGGAAAGAGATAATTAAGATGAGGAACGAGACAATTAAGTTGAGGAACGAGATAATTAAGTTGAGGAACGAGATAATTAAGTTGAGGAACGAGATATTTATGATGTAATTAAGGTGAGGAACAAGAGAATTAAGTTAAGGTACAAGATAATTTAAGTTAAGGAATAATAAATGCTTTAAAAAAACACTATAAAACATTGCAATCTGCAAGCCTTCAGTCCAAACCTGATTATGGTCCAACATTAGACTATTACCGTTCTAATATATATAGTACATGTATACTTTAATGTTTTTATCTAACTTACTGTATATAATAATAGTAATTACCTGCTTGTCTGTTTTATTGTATCAGCCAATGGAATGTTGGGTTGTATGGTACCAGTACGGTGATTATGTTGTTTGTCTATGGAGACGTCGTACCTGTACCACTCCATTGCACCTTGAATCTTTTTGCATTGTTGAATAAAATTTACCCCATTATAAAATACAGTAATGTAATTATCAAGTATTTTGCCGATTTCAATTACGATGTTGTTACCCTCTTTACCCACTATTTTATACCATTCTAAAACACGTTTCTTCTATGGCTTTTCCTTCGAAAATGCTCCATTTCCAAGATTTTCTAATGGGGCATTTGGAAATTAGCCTGACCTTGCTTAAGCTTACCTAGACTGCAGCAGACTACCGTGACTTAATCTGAGCAAACTACCGGAACCTAACCTGGGCAAATTACCGGGACCTAACCGTGGTAAAGTACAGGACCCGACCAGGGCAAAATACTTGGACCTAGCCGGATCTGGTAACACTGCTACAAAAGGACAATACAGTATACTAGATAAATACCAAAAATACTAAATATTATGCTATGATTTTCATTTGCAAGCTTAATTTATTTTGTGCTGAGGTTGAACACAGGCACCCTAAGTATGTATTTTATTACATCACCATTTGTTGTAATATATGTAGAAGCATGTGATAATGATTAATGTTAGAGCGTTTAAGGGGCCCTGTGATCGTGTATATTAGTTGGTTTCTTCTGATTCCTCTTGATTATGCCACGAAACAAGCTCCTTCAATATAGGTGTGTATGTTTCGTGGTAATGTTTGAAGGATTCATTAACCTACAATTTACTGACTATATCTCGGGGTCCCTTAAGGCAAAAATGCTTGATACTTCGGTCATTAACTGTACAAGTGCTTGTCCATAATGTCTTTTCGACTTGAGGTTTTCAGAATGCAATGTCTTATAGTGTGTTTTTAACGAATACAGTACTTCTTTACGAGAGCTCTGCCTGCTATTTTATGCAGGGTTTTATTTTTTCATGCAGGTCGTTTATAAATAATGTACTGTGCTTTAGGGTGTATTGTCCGATAATACTGGTACAGTCTTATCAATACTATTTGATAACTTTTATTATACTTCATAATTATTTGTATTACATTTATTTTCAGAAGAAGCTGAGTGACATCATCAAGGTTGGAGTAGGTGGAGCAATAACATTCGTTAGTTTGAACATCTACTTCCAGAATGACAAATTTTATGATAATTTGGTCATGCCTGTTTTCCGCCATCTAGACCCAGAAATGGCACACAGTCTGGCTGTCACAGCTGCTAAATACAAGTTAATACCACAATTCAAATTGGAGGAGTCAAAATTACTGGTATGTACTTATTACCAATTGACTATGTTGTAGAATTAGAGTTTTGTAGTTTTCTCATTTTCCAATCTTCTTGCTGTCGGTACAGTATTCATTTCTGAGAAAATTTTCTTCTACATAGATATCTTTCCATTTTTTATATTTCAGTTTTATGCTGTCAGTATTGTCAAGATATTTTCTTCTACCTAGATATCTTTCCATTTCTCTAGGATCCTCCCATACCAGCAGCTACCCTGGATATGATAAAGTCTTCACTTGAAGTGTGACAGCTATTGTCATTAATACTCTCATCTGAGTATTGTATGGTATGGCCTGCATCATCATCATCTACGTCCTCACTTCGCCTATGTCTCCATCAGATATCAGCAAACATATTGTATATGACTGATGAAGGGAGTAATACACCCTTGGTACATTGGAGCACCTTGATTCATCCAAAGTATGTCAGGAAACAGAACCGATGAATAATTATAATGGTGTCCTGTAGCTTGGAATAGTTTGAGGGAATCAGTTACCCCAGATTTACCACCATCAACATTGTACAATATATCCAATTAATGTGTGTACAACATTTTTATAGTCTCTGTACAGTGCAAGGATATTTTGAATATTGTATTCAATATACATGTACTGTACTCAGGGCTAACTGTAAGATATATTGTACTGAAGATTATATGTATAAACAGTTTACAGTAGTAGCTATGGTAATTTGAAGATACTGTACCGGGTACCGGTACTGTACTTAGTCATGGGTTATTCTCCATAGTGATGAGTATTGAAGAACCTGATTATTAGAGAGTGAATGTATATTAGGGATATGGACCAATGCAATGATGTGTGTAATGTAAAACTATTGTACAGTATGTTGTGTGAAAGCATTGACGTTGTGAAAAAAATAGGGATTAGGATCCTAGCCCTCAATCTTTCAGTTGCATTTCGTTTCCATAGATGATTTTGTGTTCCTGAGAGATAATTGTATACTACAATACAGGTACTTCCATTAATAGTGCAGTAGTTTCTGTTGTAGCATACTATATACTGTATAACAAATTCAAACTACTGGTAATTATGAGTATGTTAACCTAGTACAGGATCAGCTTACACTAGGAAAGTGTAATACCCTTAGCATTGTCAAATGGTGTAACAGTACTAAGCTGTTTGGTACTGGTACTACATCATCTACCCATCTGCATTAATTTTTTTGGTCTAACTGGAATCCTCATTGTGCAATAACAATCATGAACTAAGTTAAATGGATTTCTGGTACATAGCATTTATGGAGTCATTATCCAGCCTACAGTTTTTATGTGTACTGTAGTGCAAGGAATCACTGTGTACAGCAATAGCAATAGAGGATTTATAAGTTGCAGTATCTGGGGAAAGTTATCATCATGAAATATTGAAAAATAGAGTACAGTATGCTTTAAACATGTTTTGAAGAATATGGTGTGTAGCTTAACATGTTGATAAGTTTTAATCACTGTGTTTATCTGAATATACAATATTGTGTAATGTTTTAATACTACGGTACTGTTTAAACAGAGGAGTACCGGCTAAAGAGAAATTATTCAAAGCTTCATTTAGAGGACTATACCAGGTTGTTTAAACAAGTGTTTCAGTTAATGATCTTCAAGCCAGCTCTACCCACTTTCGAAGCCACATGAACTCTCACAACTTTCATCCAACTATATCCATAACTCAGGAACCTGATGGGATTGGAATGAAATTTATTTCAATATTTAAGTTCGAGCATATCAATGAGACCTTGCTTTACCAGAAATTATGCTACATTGTGCTGCTTTCCAATCTGATGTACAGACATTTTTTTCTATTTTAATTATTATCGTGTACAGTACAGTATATAACACCCAGCCTAAATAAACAAGTCACAATTATTTATTGTACTGTATTGTTTATTTTTATACAGGGATGGCCTTTAAACTGGTGATATACATTTAAATTTTTCATGTAGTGACATTATGTTTAAAACTGCATAACATATTAATTAGTTACTCTACATGTTTGTCATGAGCTCAAAGTGATGCAGTTATATTAATCATCTGATACTAAGGTAAGTACAGTAGTAGATATTTTTTTACTTTTATAATAGCTCCTACAGTAGTGTGCTTTGAATATGATTGTATGCATCCAGTTTGGAATTAATACCTTATATAGCCTACCAGTATTTTCATGTGGCTGTGGCTCATGTGTTACTGAACAGTAGGTTAGCTTATTGAGCGTGTTCTCAATGCGTGATTCACCTATTGAGTAACGAACCCCAAATCAGCACCTTTTATTATCTTGTGCACAATGCTTCCACAGCACCCGTTTTTGTGGCCAAGAGTGGCCCAAATCCACAGTCGTTCTCAGAAGGGTATGTAAATCTGGTTTCCGCGGGACCCTAGCCAGTCCCCCAAACCCACGCTACAACCAGCCACTCCCAACAGCTGGCTTCTCCCTCTCACTCAGTCAGTCTTCCGCTCCCTCGTGCCATGTGTACCCCCTCTCCATTGTTGCTGACTTTTTTACCCCAATCCTACACCCTACCAACCAACACCTGCCTTTACCATGCCAAAGGTTGAGTATATGAAGACATTTCTGTCACACGTTATGTAGCTTCAGATGATTATCTAACAACCGCAAATATATATCGAGCACCCCCCCCACACACACACACACACACGAGCTGCAAAACAGGGCCATTTTTTTTTTTACATGTCTCCACTCACACACACGCACACTTTTCCGTTTATACCTTAATGACCATTATATAGTCGCTAGGTGTTAAGTCCAAATAACAAACAACAATTGGGTTGTAGTGGCTGGAGTTTGGGGTGGTCTAAGCTTTGTCCACCAGCCTACGCAGGGTAGAGTCAGTGTTACTACAGTTAATCCCTAGTTCTAGCCCAGGTCTTTTCAGTGGTACCATCACCATGGCTGTATGTAGCCCGTGCAGGCTATTATGTGGAGTGTGAGGAGTTATAGTGTTTCTCCTCTTGACGGACTAACAGCTAAGTTGTGCCAATAACCCAGCAATCATTTTGATGGAGCGGTATCTAGCTATCTTCATTATGTGTTCAGTTGTGTCTACCCTTGACTTTGAAGGGTTTATGGACAAAGTAAATGAGATCAACATTGAATGCAGTGCTAGTGGGAGTGGTGGTGTGCTGGCGGGTGAGGGTAGTGGCGCGACCTTTGAAAGTACAGCAGGGACCCCGTTATGGTGTCACAACCACCTTGGAACCCCATCTCGCACTTCTAGTGTTCTTTTGTCCTGTTATTTCTTTGGTACCAACTTAAATTAATTGCTACTGTGATTCAATCAAATCACAATTACCAAATACTGTACCCTGCATATTTGTGTATAAGATCTCTGTAAATTGACAGTGTGAGGCAGTGGCCGCCCATAAGTAATCTTCCCCATATAAAGATGTATTCATACAATGCAATTTTTATTTATGCAAGCTTCTCTGTCGTCAAAATTTTCGCGCAATAGGCAAACTTACTGTACATATTTTAGTTTGTGCCAAAAACCCTAGTATACATATAATTATAAGCCTATTTTCTTTAGCTATGTATCTGATTTTGACCATTATGTTGGTGTTCATTTTTATTTCAGCCTTTTAGCTCATCTTGCTTCCTTTTTTTATGTATAGAATGTGAATGTTTGGAAGAATTCAATTAAGTTGTGTGAATTCCAATCCATGTAGGACATCTTTGCAATAAATGAATGAATACACTACTGTAGTTCAGTTAGCCATAACTTCTAGTATCCATAGGCCCCACTCTGTAACACCCTCAAGCTAATTCCTGGTGATAGCCTTTTTTATTTAGAATACCGGTAGTAGTTCCTTTGGTAAACAAAGTAAATAAAATTTATTTAATTAAATCCTTAAACACGGGTGACGACATAAGTCGACACCATCAACGATTGTGGAGAACCACTGTTGACATCATAGCCGACAGCGCAGTTTTAAAATATGCGCACCCCATAACATGGTTGTCTCAGGTGGCAACACTGATTTTGAGCTTGCAGAGAGTAGCCCAACTCTATCCAGCAACTCAAAATTCACTTTTACACTCTCCTGACAATTCTAAGTATGTTTTCACACTCTGACTTCATCATAAAACATGTCAAAATCACATTTCTTAACATAACAATGTGAAATATAAAATCACTGTCGTTTTTACATACATACAGTATATGGTAATTAGCGCAAAAGTGGAGTGCTGAAAATACATCCTCACACACTCACTGCTTTTCCTCCACTGACTGCAAGTGGCTGGTGGGAGTCCCTAGGCACATACACCCTCTGTTGTGAGCTTAAACAAGTACAGTATGTCAGGGGGCACGCATATTTAAAAATGTGTCTGTTGACAAATAATGACACCTGTGGTCACCCAAACCTGGTGGTGGTATCGACATTTGGTGACACCCACTGCTTAAGGGTTAAAGAATGCAGATACTATAATGAAATAACCTCTTAATAATTTATCTAATTCTGCATGAGTTTGTTGCCTGATTTAGAGTCGCACTACTGTGTATTGTTGTACAATATATGTCTGATTTGGGTATATATCTAGGTGAGTGTTATCTCACCCAGTACTGGAAATTAATTTAACATTTAAAACTCTTTTAAACAGTACCGGTATCCTTCATAAGATTTCCATGAATTTGTCAATTAATAATATTTTGAGAGTAGCTGAAGAGCAGCAACACCTGTAGAGCTTTTGAATTTTCTATGCAATATCCTCTGTATTTGTCTTGCCTTATTGGAATACAGATCTTATTTAATAATTTCATGTTCTTCATAAACTACCCAAAATACCCTACGTTTACATTTTGGTATATATTTTAGGGGAGCCTTGTGTTTGGACTTCATTTCCGATCGCCATTTGGATTAGCAGCAGGATTTGATAAAAATGGAGAAGCTGTTGAGGGATTATCTCGTATGGGATTTGGATTTGTGGAAGTTGGCTCAGTTACTCCCCAACCACAGCCTGGCAATGCCAAACCAAGAGTCTTCCGCCTTACTCCGGACCAGGCTATCATTAACAGGTCAGTCTATCTAATATCCACTCATCACTTCGCTTTTGCAGCTAATCGATGCTGCCAGAGTTGCCCCTTAGTGGAATATGCAATAGTCGAACTTGGTAACTTACGAGAATGATTATTTTTGTTCCCATGACCATTCTTTTTCCAAAAAATGTATCCTATTGCCAACATTTTCACTTTGTGAATAACCCTGAACTTGTGATTCTGAAATCAACACATATGTCTGTTACTAAAAAAAGTATAAATATTTATATTATTCATTGGAGCAGACCAACCAAGGTTAGCAGGGACATGTTATTAAAATTAGGTACAGTAAGCGGGTATGATAATTTGATGTACAGTAATCTACATTATTCACAATTTAGTGCTACTGCATATTGTAAAATTCTGCTGCAGTATTTCTTCCATTGGTAAAGTACTGTACATTGTTTTGCTCCAAAGGTATGGGTTCAACAGTGATGGTCATGATGCTGTTTATGAAAGGCTCTCACATCTCCCACCCCCTGGGCAGAGGCAAGCAATTTTGGGAATCAACCTTGGCAAAAATAAAACATCACAAGATGCCCTTGCTGATTACACTGCTGGTGTTCACAAGTTTGGTTCTATTGCTGACTACTTGGTCATCAATATTTCCAGGTAATTATATGATTTTTTTTTTTTTTTTTTTTTTTTTTTTTTTTGTATGTTCCGACACTGGACATAGACTTCATCAAGCATGTTACCGTGGCCCAGGTCAACTGTTACTCTCATACTCACATGTCACGACTTCCAAATTGGTACTCAGCCACGGAGGGAGGGAAGTGAGTGTAATTTCCTAATACTACAGCTGTTATGGTACCAGTGAGGGTATTTTACAATGTTCAGTGGCCTAATAGTTAGTTCCTGAAACTCAAATTGGAAGAGTAAATATTCTCTGGCCCTCACCTGAGAGAAATTGATCTCCCGACTGATAGATTACGAGTCCAGAACACTAACCACTCTGCTACCTCCCCTACATTTACATAAAAGTAACATATTGTGTTGACATGAGAATTGTATCTATATACTGTCTGTCCAGTCACAAGCAATAGTTTCTTTACCACCCTAGTGAGAGAGAGAAGTGTAAGTAGTATTGATTGGAGAAGGAAGGGCTGGGTGAATGGACACTGGCAAGTTTCATAGGAGATGGACAACTCTTCATAATGGTGACAGAGGAAATGTTGGAGTTGAGATAAGTGAACCTATCTGACACCATGAAGCATTAATAACAGGCCTTCCCAACTGGCAAATGTCTTGCTAGAGGGATGAGGAAACTATTTCTTGTGACTATACAGTTTTGCATTTTTATTAATGACAGAATTGTCCAGAATTAGTTTAGAAGCAAAGGTTTGAGTGAAAAGTTTAGCTTTGTCAGGTAAAAAGATGATAATTATAACATGGTAATAATAACAGTATTAGGGAGATTTTGGCTATGTGTCAAAATGAATGGGAGGTGGAAGAAATGGAAAGATTGCACTTGCATGAATGAAGGATAATTTTGGCTAGTCAAAGAACAGATACGACAATATTCCTGGCAGAAATATACTGGGTACAAGAGCCCCAAATACATTAGGTGTGGGATGAAATATTGAATTGAGAGGCACCACTCTATAAGCCATATTAGATACCTATCCAGACTGCAACATAGCACCCCATTTTATTAAACACATTATATGTGTTTCTGCACACAATCACACTCACCAACAGCACAACATATACTCTCTGAAGGCACTGTTGGAAAGCCCGGTTCAGGCCGTGGCCTTCCTCAGGAGCTCGGAGCTGTTCTGCCAGACGGCTTGAGGAACTTCAACAACAACTCTATATGCAGTGATGACTTTATATGAAAAGGCAATTTTCTGGTACCTATGACTGTCCATCAAGGGAGATTGATGTAAGGTCAAAAGTGTAGGTCAAGTGGCCTTTCTCAGAAGGCTGTACCTGTACCACCAAACTAAAGTACATGCAACAAATATAATATTGCCCTTAACTCTTAAGAGCCTATTGACTTAATATCACGTCACCACACATTTAGGCCTTGAAGCCGATTGATGTAATATAAAGACTGTAAAAAAAACCTGCTTGGGCTATATTTAGCCACTTCATTGGTAACACTGGTTAGTTTTGGGTTTACTAGTGTGGACTGACTTTAGAAATACCGAGTTCTGCCTCTGTGGGTGGGGGGGGGAGGTGGCCTCTTTGAAGCCTGCTCTCTCCCTACCATACCACCCACCAACACCTCTCTCTACTCCCCCACACTGACTCCGCCTAATACATGATAATACATGATTATCTGCACTGGGCTAATTTTTCATAACCTCAGACTTATTGTCCTTGGCTTGTAAACAACAGCTTTTGTTTGCAGTCCCAACACTCCAGGTCTGAGGGATCTGCAGCAAAGGCAGGAGCTGGAAAAGTTATTAAAAGGCGTCTTGGAGGCACGTGACAGTCTACCCTCACAGCACAAACCTCCAGTGCTGCTGAAGGTGGCTCCAGATATATCAGACACTGAGAAACAACAAATTGCCATAGTTGCTATCAATTACAAGGTCAGTAGTGTAGTGGCAATACGTATTCCAGTATATAGTATTATGGTACAGCTTGCATACTGTATCATTATAGGAGGTGGTCTGATTTCCTGGTCCCATAGGAAAATATTATAAGGAGCATGTGCAAGCAACTGATTATTGTTCTTGAGTGCCTGGATGGAGCAGTAAGGGATATGATATTGTATATGCTTCTGGAAACTGGTTTGAGGTTGTTAACTTGAAAGAGATGGTAATATTTGCTGGGTTTGTTTTCTCACCATAAACAAAACTGTTTGGAAATACAGTACATCATTCTGTTTACCATTGTGGGTATTCTTCAACTTGTCGGCGTTCACGCCAGTGTGAATTTTCCTCCATATCGCAGGTGGATGGGTTGGTGGTAAGTAATACCACAATCAGTCGACCAGCAGCCTTGCAGAGCCCACATAAAGAAGAAACTGGAGGTCTGAGTGGTGCACCCCTCAAGTCCCTAGCTACTGCAACCATCAAGGACATGTACCAACTCACAAAAGGTGGGATTCAAAATTACTATGTAGTAATGGTAATTCTAACAGGCATCTTGTAGAAGCTCGTAAAATATCTTTTAAAATTCATCAACAACTCTCTGATATAATTCATCACTTACCAGAGAAATACTACCACTAGGTATAGTCAAACCAGCCTTACTTGATACTCGGAGTAGTGGCTGGGCCTGTCCCGCATTGCTGCCACATATACAGTGGACAGCCATAATATGATTTCTCTCGCTTGCTCATACCGTCATTGCTTGCCTTAATAACTATGAAATAATTAGTTGTTTTATGCTACTGCTTGGTTTTATGAATAACTTTCGATTTGAAGATGGAACAAATACCTTGTATATCTTCCGGTACACTTGGCAACGCATATGGGTCGTGCTGCATTGCCGTCTCAGTGTCCTTGATACATGACACACCCAGGTCGAACCTACCTGCCTACCGACTGTCAGATCAAGTAATTCATTCCTTGCCATACCATCACCATGGAATGTGCATCACCCTCCCTTTCTCCTGCTTTGCACAGCCAATAGATATTTTATGGGAAACAAAGTCATAGGATGAGAAAAAAACTAAAGTATATTGAGAGACAGGCAGACTGACAGACAGGAGGGTGAGGTGAAGAGGGGGATTATAAGTTTATAGGCCTGGTGGCTGATGCCCGGGGTAGGTGTGGCAATAGCGCAGACACCTCAAGCCACCACCTCGAGTATCATCTAAGGCTGGTTTGACTATAGTGTTAAAAGGAGACAACGAGTCAAATAAATATACTGTACAGGGTCTGTCATGGGGCTGACTTTATTTTCTGTGAATACTACCCATCCCCCACAGGACTAGAATAAAGATTGTTTTAGGTTCTGGTCACTTTCTAGTGGATTTGATGAGATCTGCCCACATGGATTAAAAATCTATGTGAGGTGTACTGCAACCGGAGACTTTTTTTCCCCACTGCTGTGTGGACTGCCAGCGCACGGGGGTGCATTATCCCTTTGCATGCAGCAGTCTAAACTCCCTCCCCCTTATGGTCCCTTCAGGGCTGGTTTCATTGAAGGTGTGGCCTCACTTATAGCTCTTGTGGTAACGTGGACTTGGTGCCCACAGCACTGGCTGTAGGATTAAAGACCTTCCCCTAATCTCCCTGGTGGTCGGAAGCCCCCAGACTCCCTGGTCCAGTAAGCTCTGGTCCCATTTCCCTGGGATATGCTTCAGTAGCTCAGGCATATAGGGCCAGCCCCTCCTTTATATTAATTTGTTTTTTCACTGCGACCAGAGCGTACCTGGGGTCTGTGGGGCAGAACATGAACAACAACTGTACAGGGTGGAAGGAGAAGAAAGTGAATGGAAATGAAAGACTTGAATAAGCAAGGAGGGAGTATTGGAACAAGGAGCTATCCCCTTGGAGGAATAAGCTGTATGAGTCAAGGCATCAGAGCTAAAGATTGATACTGTACTATTATTACCTCATAAATTTACATGTAATCATTTAAATATTCTCTGTTCTTGTTAGTATAGTACTGTACTTCTTTGTCTTCTAGTTTAATTTAACCTTTTTTTTTGGTATACAGTATATGAATTCAAAAGCATCTTCTAACTTCCAGAAAACAGTCACAAACAAATTAAAGCCATAACAACTTAGGAGTTCATGAAAACCAAGGTAAAATTGGAGACTCATTTGTGGCCATTCCATTAGGGGGTAGTTCTTGGAGGAAGCAAGGTATAATTATTAGTACTATTGCAGACAATAGTTTCTTACCACATAGGGGTGACTTTAGTAAACATTTTACTTCTTTGCTCTTGTGTTGTGAAGTATATATTTCGTATACTATACTTCAGCTAACCGACCCACGATTTATAATTATATGGTCCTGGGGATATTCATTGTTTCTGAGACACGAGTTAGTGGAATGTGAACCTTTCCTTCTGTTTCGCTACCAGCCTCTCCAATCGTGCAGCTTATCCTCAACACTGACTTTGCCTTACTGCCAGCCAAATGGGTGCCGAAACTTTAGTTTGTGAGTGTTCATAGCTTACCATATAGAAGAGCGCTGTGTTAAAACACTGTTTTGCTGTACAAAGTTTCCACTTTAATTTTACCTTGATCACACAGGGTCAGTGCCAATTATAGGGGTAGGTGGTGTGGCCAGCGGACAGGATGCATATGAAAAGATTCGTGCAGGAGCAAGTTTAATTCAACTCTACACTGGCCTCATATACACTGGACCACAGTTGATACCAAGAGCAACACATGAGTTGGAACAGCTTCTTAGGTGGGTTGGGTTCAGTGATTGTGATAATCTTCGGTATCATTGTCGTTGGAAGCATACAGAATTAGTATTACTGTACTTCAGTACGTACTTGTATTGTTAATCATTAATCAAGATGCTATTTCCCATATTTTATGGAGTGTTTATGTACAGTTTTTTATTATCATCATTACAGTATTTGATATTGTTTGTGTCTGTGTATTATAAATATTTTTGTACTGTTATGAATTACAAACTACAGTACAGTGTATTACTCCTCACAGGGATGATGATTTCAGTTCTGTGGCAGAAGCAGTTGGTGTGGACAGCAAGAAATCATAGTGTGGACATTGGCAAGTATTTTTATATACAGTAGGTTCGCCTATTTGAGTGGCAGAGGCACTCGCATAAAGGGAAGTAGCTTAGTATGAGTACATATGTTTGTGGTGAAAATTACTTCTGAAGGGCCACTGCTAAACACTGACAATTTATAGTGATCTTATATACCAATATGCAGGGTAGGCCCCTATTTGGTAATTGTGATTTGATCATGAGTCACAGTAGCAATGAATATAAGTTCTTACCTAAAAGTAGCTGCACATAAGCACACTAAAAGTAAAAGATGAGGTTCTGAAGTTGACCGTGACACTATGTTGGCCTTCCCGCTGCTTGTGCCAAGGTCACACCACTACCCTCACTTGCCATCACACAATCACTCCCACTAACACTGCGTTCAATGTTGATCTCATTCACTTCGTCCATAAACCTTCTTATTCCTTACATATAATGAAGATAGCGAGATACCGCTCCTTCAAAATAATAGCTGGGTAATTTGCATGTCTGCGTCCGTCGAGAGCAGAAGCACCATAACTCCTCACAATCCGCATAATGGCCTCCCTGTTCTTCCATATTGTACATAAAGTAGGCTTTACCAGCCCAATCTCTTTGCCAGTCAACAAGTTTCCTCTTCCTTCCTCCTTTTTAACCCCTTAACACCGAATTGTTGATCGATGCACTAGATATCGAGCATTGGCTACAATCGAGCCCACGGGCCTCAATCAATCTTGCGCTATATATGTACAGCCATAGTGATGGTACCACTGGAAGGCCTGGGCTAGGACTAGGGGATTGACTGTAGCCTGCGTGGGCTGGTGGGCTTAGCTTAGACCACCCTATCTCTAGCCACCCTAACCCTCTCTCACTAAAGAAAAAAGTGGCCCTGTTTTGTGGGAGCGGGACTAGCTCTCGATAAATATTTGTGATTTTTAGTTAATCACCTGAAGCTTCAGAGCGTGTGACAGGAATTTCTACTAACACTCAATCTTTGGCAAGGTGAAGGCAGGTGTTGGTGTAACATTTCTTTCAGAAATGCTCCTGTTGAAGGCTACATAATGATTGTTGTGGTGATGTACTGTATATGCAAGATTCTTCCTATCTCTTTGTTTAGTCATTAATACTGTATTACTATATTTTCATGCAATTCTTGCTTATGATACAGTACATAAAGGTATTTAAATTATTCTTTCTACGGTATTCATTCACTACAATGTTAAAAATTCAATTGTTTGAGGATTTTTGCCAAAGTTAGTTTCAGTACTGTTACCTATAACTTTAACTGAAAATTGTAGAGCATAATTTAGATGGTTCAAGAAAGTAGCTCATTATTCATCTTCTAGAACTGACAAAAAAGTATTTGGTATGTTGTCCATAGGAATAAAGTGAATTTCATATTACAGTATTTCATTACAGTACTGTACTTGTAGAATGACAGTACAGTATGGGAGTGAAACCTGATGTAAATAACAAACTTTCAGATAATTGTGACCCAAGTCAATGTGTTTTAGGAAACAAGAGCATATCTTTGAAGGGATTTTTTTTATTAAAATTTTATTAATATATCAGCAATGTACATTCGTCAAGAAAAGTATTGGAACCATTTTTACATTTTTACATTGAAAAATTAAATATAATTATCCATACGGGGGTTCCAAAACTTTATTTGCCGACTGTACATGTTAATAAAAATTAGGTTTATTATAGTTCCTATAAGGTATGGCACTAGGCTTAAATAATATTGGTTTATATGAGTTACTTCAGTGCTGTACTGTATTGAATTGTACTCATCTTATGTTTACAGTAATTCTTGACTCATAATTCCTATCTTCTATTTGTACAGAAAAATCATGTAAAAAATTGTTTTGTTTAATAATATAAAACTACAATATACATAAATTACAGTCACCAGCTTTGGTTTGTCACCTTTTTTTTTCTTTTATACTTTACCTCAGGACTGTTGGCTGACAGTAGCTTGGAACTCGTGCAAGGCCCCAAGATTTGACTAAAACGCTTTTTTTCAATGATCAAATTTATGTTAAAGTGGTTGTTCTTGTACAATAATTAGAATATTGTTCATTAGGCATTCTCTAAGGGTAGGTACAGAAGCATTCCAAAAGTGAAACTATAACCTGAATAAAATATTTGTAAATAGGTGTACAGTGTATAAAGTTTTGTATGTGCAAATTAACACAGCTTATTAAATTTAATACAGCACCAAACATTTATGTGGCTACTCAAGCAGTAACACTTCTCAATCATTCTCCCTATTAGGGTAATACTGTACTGGCATATTCAAATTCATACTACATAGCCTCAACCTATAAACACACAGTCTACACTTTGATATGCTGTCAATATATATCGCTGTATTTAACAGGTCATAATATTATGATGTAGTTAAACTCAAATCTTATACATATACAGTCACCATCAGCATCCCATTTTCTCTTCTTTTTTATTAAAGGGGTAAGGGGCTCTACCACCAGGGGTAGAAAAAGGAAGCAGAAGAGACAGAATACCCAGGGAAATGGGGTCTCACACACACATCCACTCCCCTTTGTAGGCCACACTCCATTTCATGCTATTGTTTTCTAAGTTTTTCCCTTCAAAATCACTCGTTTACTTTTTTTTTTACCTACAACATTTCAGAACACTTTCCTTTACTCTTGGTCAAATGATTTACTCACACCACACATCTTTGATGGACTGTCGCATTTCTCACCATGTCAATTTCTTAGACTACACACACACTTCTCAGCATAGCTCATCTTTTATTACTCTTACTCTTGATTTTTCATATCCATACCACTCCAAAGTTTATAGTGAGTATTAGCACTTCTTGTTTCATCCTCTTGCTGCTTGAACAGTATACAGTACTTACTCTTCTAGTTCTAACCAATGCTTTCATTGCAATACTACTTTTCTACCTTGAGTTACATTATTTTCCACTTCCTTTATTTTCATGGCGAGACTTGATCTAAGGCTACCCAATCGGCAAGATCTGCTCATGATATAGAGGGATTACAGGTCAGTTTAATACCCATATTCACTCACACTATTAACAAAACTAAAATTATTAGCAAAAATGTCTTGATGATGAAATGTTGAATTATACATATGAGTAGTTTAGCTGTTACTGTAGAGGCCGAAAAGTGAAGCGAAGCTCACTCAAATTTTGTACATCTTTATTCATTGATAATGACAATGTATTTATTTTTCCTACAATCCAAAGAAAATGTTTAAAGGGCTGATTGTTCATCTGCAAAACGCTTTATTCCTGTACTACAAATATTTGAAACATCATCAGAACTCTAGGTGGGTTTCCCTTCACCTTTCGCCCTCATTAATACAGTACAGTACTGTATCATAAATCTATTGTAACAGGTAAACTATATATAATTCGACATTTCATTAGATATTTTTGCTTAAAATTATCCAAGCAGATCATAACTTAATTTCATGTATGGAATGCTGAATCACCCTGTATAGTACAGTTTACTGCACATAACAATAATTTTATATACAACACATCAAGATCTACAATGATTTAGACTAAACATAAACATTACATTAATGCTTTGTGTATTTTCATGGCTTGAACCAATCACTTGCCAAGCAATCAGTAAAATTTCCTTTTGCTTCGGAAATCAAGTGCTTGTTGTCAGCACAATGTATATTGTAAGGCTTCGTCCACTTGATCGAGCAAGTGCCCGGCAGGCAAACAGTTACCAAATCCAGGTCCAATACACATGTTTGGTAGGTGGGTAATGGGCATGATAGAGTAAAGACCACCGGGAACTATATCTGGTAACACTGGTAAAGAAGCGAGAGAAATAAACTCAGAGTAATGCCCATCAGGCACTGCTTGGATGTGTGGACGAGGCCTAACAATCATAAAGTCACTGTTCATGTTTTGGGGGTAACCAAGTAGCATGACTAGTTTTATATCAGATTAGTAACTACAGTATGTTGAACATATAATTACTAAGCCTCATTGAATCAATGCACTAACAAGGTGTTCAGTAAAATTTAAATGAAAACTGTACTCAATGTTCAGCCATGCAAGGTGTTTGAAAAGGAAATGAGGTTGTTTTGTAAATGTAACCTCCCTGGGAGAATGAGGCAGAAGAGCCACCAACAAATTGATTATTTATTGTATAGTGCATGTAAACAGTCAGTAGGAGCCTTTTCTCCTGAAGCAAATTTTGTTTTACAGTAACACCTTTTGTCACCACGCCTCAATCAAATGTTTCATATTTAGGATACAATCTGTTTAAAGTTCAAGTGAATTTCAGAATACAAACTGAATAGCACAACAGAGTAATTACAAATACTCTACCTCTGTGCAAGGTACCATAATGATGTACAGTTGAGCAAGTAGAAAGTGCAAGTAAAATATGAGTATATATGTCCACATCTGGCTACCACTTACAATTTCAGTCAGTCACATTTCACTTTACATTGGTTCTGGAGTCTTAGTGAAGCATTGATAAAAATACCACGGTTTACTACAAAGAACTGAAAGATATTTCTATATACACTCATATTTTTCTTGCACTTTCTACTTGCTCAACTGTACTTCTGTGATCTGTCCCTTTACTGCATTTTGTAGGGATAGGTTCAAGATTAACTGTGGTATAACCACTGAACTTATTTATAAAGAAACTTTAAATAGCTTTTATCATTTTCTTCCTTTTCTGTTATGGTGCACACAACTCTCCTTTTCTTAGCATCTTCAACAAGTGACTTGTAGTCTGTATTGTCAGAAAGGGATGATAGACTGGCTACAACAAAACAGGACTTTCTGGCTCTCGTCAATGCTACATTCAACCTCTGCCGTTGGGCTAAAAATCCAATTTTGGAGAAGATGTTGCCACGTACAAATGACAGGATGACAATATCTCGCTCTTGCCCCTGAAATAGAAAATTATATATATAGTACGTTGATGACTAGTACAAAGAAAATATGTAAATAATTTAATAAAACCAGCTTCACAGTATATAGAGTAATACTACTGAATAAGGTTATGCCTTCACATAATATTATCTCCTTCCTCCTCCCCTACTTGGATAACTTTTAAATCCACAGCTACAGAAAGACTAGTACTGTACAGGACATATGTTAGTGAATAATTAAATTATCTTTTGCCTTCTAGGTTATATCATTGATGTACAAGTATGTAGCATTTTTATGCATACAGTATGGTAAATGTAAGTGCTGTTTATGTGGCTTCTTCATTAACTAATTACAGTGTCTGACCTGGAAAGCATCTATAGTACTGATGACTAGATCAAGGCATCTATGGAACTTGGACAATCTGCCATCCAATGAAAATTTTTGACGTAGGTAGGGAGTAATCACTGCTATCTTTTCCTTGCATCCTTGAACTTGAAGTGCTTCACAGATGTTGTAGATAAGTGAAGCTTCAGTGGGATTGTAGAGTTCCTTTCCCTGGTGTCTCTGTTCTTGGGAGCTCTGAAAAGTTAAGTTTACATTTAAAGTCTATAATTATAATGACTTCATACATTCAAGAAAAACTGCCAATGCAATCTTCCCTCCTGGGAACATAAGGAAGGTCAAGCAAGTTAAAAAAAATAGGACAAGGTATAAACAAATTAAACAAAAGAGAATTATCCACCTACAAAAAAGGACCAAACCCAAGTTTGAGAAGTGACAAACATAATGCCTAGCTTTCATTACCACACTGTAATGGTCAGGAACAACATGCAGTTCAGCACTCTCTATCAGATCTTTCTTCACATTATGACTTACAATTCTTTCCTACCCTTTTTCTTCCCTGTGTGGCTCTGTCTTGTAGAAATTAACCTCACTAGAAATAGGAAATATTGTAATACAAACCTACAATTACACCTTCCCATCCTACAACCAACATACTGAACCTGTTTCACATGAAAGAACGATTTGGCTTCAGCCTACTGGACCCAGGCTCTCATGGAAAGAAGATAAAAAGGAAGGACCAAATGGGACTGACTCAGGACTGATGTGAATTAAAAACTAAGTATTGCCCATATATCTGCAAGCAATGCCCCTTGGGCAGTAATTTAAGGGCCTTAATACCAATTTGAACTTGAGCCACTTTCTGATTACTGTACTTCAAATGTCCCTCCTCCTCTCTCTTGCTTGCTAATCCTTCTTTCTATCTCATCTTCCTTAACCTACAGGGTTTTCCAAGTCTTCTTTCCTTCTCTTCGATTCCATCCTGTATTTTATGCTATCAAATGCTACCCACAATATTGTACTGGTAATAAATTTACTATAAAGTACAGTACTATATTTGTACCGTAATTAAAATATCTTTGACTTTGAGATAATAATGGAAATTGTAATGTACAGTATATACAGTACAGTATAACAAGGTAGCAACTATTCTTACATCAACACTAACCTTCAGATCAAAGAAAATGTATGGTTTCAGGGCATGTGTGCGGGCCTGGACGATGGTAGGGGATGTGGCGAGCTTGCCCTGGTAGAAGTGTTGTGATGGCCACTTAGCAATCTCTGGATGCATTCGATACTGTGTGTTTAGAGCATGAACATAGATATCTTCCTGTAACTCCACTACAATTCGGTGATAAAGCCTTTCAAATAAAGACTGCTTGAGGTTTTTATCCTTGGCCAGACGTGAGAGGACTGTGGCTGGTAACTGGCGATGATCCCCAACTAGTACCAGCTTCCTCACACCGAGCAATAGTGGCAGCCATGTGTCTGTCTCCTGGCACTGTCCAGCCTCATCCACAATGCAACAAGTGAAGTGATTAGGATGACGAGTGAACGCATCCCCCATCACACCTGATATGCACGAACCCAAAGTAGTCGTCACAACTTCCGCACCAAGTAATATTTTATCTTGCCACTTGCGTTGTAAATTTTGTCTGTCTTGTACAGTGTGTTGGGTCTGGAAACTCCTTTCTAAATCATCCTTTGACCTGACTAATTCACAAAGCCTCATTTCCATTTGGAGAATTTCTGCTTGGTTTTTGTTCTCCTGTCTTGCATTTTGAAGTTCTTCAGCTGCCTTCACAGCCATGCACTTTCTTCTTTGCCATTCCTGTCTCATGGACTTATTTTTAGGAGTTGCCAGTTCCATTCTCACTTGCTTCTCTACATAAGCATCCAAGGTGTAACTCTGTACATCATTTCTTATGCTTTCTTTTACACCCGCTCGCACAATTCGTAAACAAATGTTTATTTCCCTCAGTTTTGCAAGGCGTAATGTTAGTTCATCAACAGCAGCATTAGAGGGAGCACACAGCAAGATTCTACATCCCTGTCCTCTTCCTTCACTTTGAAGCTTTTGTCCAAGTACTATCATCTGAGCAATGAGGGCTGTGATGGTACGTGTCTTTCCAGTCCCTGGTGGACCATGGATTAAACTTAGCTTTGGAATTTGTGAATCAAAGAGGCATTTGTTGCTCACTTCCACAACTGCCTTCTGTTGTACATCATTCATTGACATTGCTTCAACCAGATACTGGGAGTCATTATTGTTACATTTTTGAAAAGCTTGTATGTTGGGTTTTAAGATAGAATTACAAAGAGGAGAGTGTGGCAACAAACATAAGCCTTCCCATATGCGTGTGCTTGGACGTAGGTATGAAACATGATTGATTGAGACAATTTTCCCAGGCCTGACTTTTGTAATGGGTTGCTTTGTAACACGAATTCCAAGAAGTAAGCAGACCGTACCATGTGGGCAAGCAGCTTTAAGTTCATTGGTCACAGCACATCTTTTGTTCTTGCTCATATAATCAACATAACCAAACATCCTATACTTCCTGTTACCTTCTTGTATTTTCAGGCAGATTAGTGAACCTTGACGAGGGTGGTAGCCATGTATGTCTTGGTTCACGGTGATAAGTGTGTATAACTTGAGAGTCCAAAACTTTAGTGTCTGTGATTGAGTACTTGTTATTGCTGGCTGCATTACATCAATCAATGCTGGCAAGGCTATATTTGAATCTCTGAATTGTAGCCAGTCTTTGTACACATTTTCCCAAACCTCTAGGTATATTAAGTTACTAAATATATCTTTATAATCATCATAGGAATCATACAGAATTAAGGTAGGATAACTTTCCGAAGAACCTACAGGTGGAGGTTTAACAACATGACCTCTTTCTTGAGTCTCTGTTTTCTCCATCTTGTTATGATACTGCTCTAACCATTCAAAATTCCATGTACAAATATGATGAATGAAAGAGTCCATAAAAGTCTGACACATCTGATCTTTGTTTAGTATCAAGGGATTCATCTCTCTTGCCCTCACCTCGGGAATTCCCAAACATTCCTTTTTCTTACGAGGAGAAATCGCTCGTATACTGAGCAAGTCTTTTTCATCAGTGGGAAATCGCACATTCTTTTCGGGTCCGTTTGTATTTTCTGGCAATGACTTAAGAATACCTCTCTTGGTTACATTGCCATCAACTGATCTTTGATTTTTGTCAGTAACAGGTTTTGGTAGAACCTTACAATTTTCTTGTCTTTCTTTTCCAATGCTAGGTACAGTTTGAAGTTTCCGAGATTGACTATTAATAGTGACATTTGAAGACTCCTTTACTTTATTAGTTAGTACAGGTATGATGCTACTGACTCCCTCCACTCCAGATGAAGATGGACCCTCAGAGGATTCTTTTGTATTTACAGTAGTTTTGGGAATCTTAAAATTTGACCTCTTTGACACAGATCTAGATGCTGGCACATTTTTAAAAATATCAATGTCAATAAGTTTCTCAGAGCGCGATTTCTTAGTTACTTTTGCCGCCACTTTTGGCCGAGATTTTTCTTGTCCTTCACTGTCTTTGAGCTTACTCCTATTCTGAATTGAGATATTCAAACTCGTGCTATCTGAACTGGGAGGATGAATCTGAAGTTTATTACTGCTATTAGTTTTTGATTTTGGAACAAGGTGATGATTTTCTTTAGCCTTTTGCTCTAGTGTAGCTTTATAGGGTTGAAGGTTAAATTTTGATGTTAAGTTATCCCTTAAACTCTGTTGCTTTTTATCTTTCTTTTTCTGTTTTGAACCTTCAGTAGGGCGAGCCGTTTTACCTCGTCTATCATTTTTTGTTTTTTCAGAGCTTGATTTTTCTGAAACAGCTCTTTCTTCTACTGATTTCCCATAAAATTCTGGGCATGAAGTTCCCCCTTTCTTGCCTTTTTTGCGAGGTGGTGGAGCTTTGGGGGACGTTAGCAGCGACTTCCTCTGTTGAGTATGTTTTAATTTACTAACAATATTGCTAAGGTTATCAGAACTTTTGGAAGCCTTCTGGAAGTCTTTGTTTACTTGGTCTCCATCTTTACATCTATCTCTACATTCATTTCCGTTCTTCTCCTCTCCATTACTATCTAAAAATGCCCGAGACAGTTCAGGCGACCAATCATCTTGATCATCATTATTAGAAGTGGGAGGAGAATTATGGAGATGTGAAGGACCAGGAAGTGATGAGGTACTGACACCAGGCAATTTCATATGGAGATCTGGTATTGGCTCATCATTACCATCCAAATCATCCATCCATGAGGCACTATGACCGTCAGTGTTATCAGCAACAGTAACTTTCTTTGGTGCTGATTTCCGGCTAAGCTTATGGCTTTTTGAATCTCTTTCCTGTAAATTACTTTCTTTGTGTGATGTCTTTTCAAATACAGAATGTGCCTTGTTTTTCTGTTTCAGATTTCTGGGAGTACTTGTTGAAGGCACTAGGAAATCTTTATTGGAATCACCAGACTCCTTACTTACTCCTTCCTCTTCCTCTTCATCAAAAAATCCCTGAGAAAGTTGTGGCCACCATTCATGATTATTTCCATCCATATCATCCTCTGAATTTGGACTTGAAATGTGAGGACCTACTTCAGGGGCAGGCAGTGGTGATGAACTGGTGGATGCTTTGTCATCTTCAAGAATTAGTACATCATCATCATCATCATCCCAACATGATTGAGAAAGGATAGGAAACCACTGATCCTCTACTGGTTCTCTCTTTACTACTGGAAGGCTTTCTTTAACATCAAAACTGTCTTCATTCATATTCTCTGTCTTCACCTCCCTAAATAGCTCTTCAAGATGTGGGCTAGAAAGCAATGGACAAATTGAAGAATTAGAATCATTACTTTCTTCATCTTCATCACTTGATATCCATATTGCTTCATTTACTTGAGAGTAATTCATTATATCAATATCATCATCACCATCATCATCCTCTTCACTACAACATGAACTCATCAATTTTGTTGGGCCACATTCACTATGCTCAATTTTCACTGTTATATCCTCCAACTTAACACAATTCTTTTTTTCTTTCTCCCTGTTTGTTATCTCATAGCCAGGCATTTGTTCTCTATTTTTACTAGCACCATCCTCCAACTTCAAACAAACATCCTGTTCAGCGATCACCCTGTTACCACTTTTGCTCTCACTCTCTTCTCTTGTGTTATGTGAAGTTTGACCCTTGTCTAGTTCATTCGTGGACCCATTTCTATCTGAGCATTTAAGTTTCTTTTCATACTTAGTGCCCATGCCACTATCTTTGCCATTCTGGCTTCTCTTCCTTTTGTGATTCTCCTTCATAACTGGCCTTTCACTTGACTTAAAACCACTTGTACATGGTTCATTAGATATTGTTTTACTCTTGTCAACAGTATCATCAGACTTGTCGTTAAGTTTATATGAAGTGCCAGGCTTATCAAGTTCACTATGTGAGGCTGGTGCAAAGTTTTCAACTATGTGTGTTGGTAACCTCACAATTTTAACACTACATTCATTTTGACACTTTTCAAAACATTCTGTAATGCTATCCTTTCTAAAAACTGTGTCTACTTTTGAGCCTCTACCTGAGCTCGTTTCTTTATCTTGATTTATCCCTTCACACATATAATTACATTCAGCATCAGAACTAACTCTCTCTATTCTCTTTTTTTTCCTGTTCAAATTTGATGCATTTTCATTTTCTTCCGTAAGGTTTATGTCTGGTAGCTCAAATGAGGAATTAATTGTACTGAGCCTTTCTACCTTTTCTGTTCTAAGAAGTTCAATATCTGCTTTATTATTTTCATCTCTTTTCCTTTTAGTCACATCCTTTGAATTACACTGAATTTCTGTGAGATCTGTGAAATTGTGCTTTTCCAGCTGATTATCACACTCGTATCCCCTTGGATTTATGTCTGGTAGCTCAAATGAGGAATTAATTGTACTGAGCCTTTCTTCCTTTTCTGTTCTAAGAAGTTCAATATCTGCTTTATTATTTTCATCTCTTTTCCTTTTAGTCACATCCTTTGAATTACACTGAATTTCTGTGAGATCTGTGAAATTGTGCTTTTCCAGCTGATTATCACACTCGTATCCCCTTGGAGAATCTGGATCTGGGTCATTCTGAGTAAGATCGATGATTTCATCACAATCTGTATTATCAGAATCAGTGTTACTGGTATCACAAATCACAAAATCATTTTTCACAGTGGGTGTCACATTGGCAATTACACCTCTACATTCATTGTTCTTACTTTTAGTATCTTGATGCTTACTGGTAATGTGGTCAGTTAAAGACTCACTTTTATTTTCAGCATCAAGTTGGGGTTTAACAGATCTTGATGATAGGTACCGATTCATCGAAGCATAAGGGGCTTGACTATGACACCCGTTTTCGAATTTATCACCCAGATAAGGATTTGACGGTGAAGAGTTTTCCTTCATCAACAAACTACTGCTGTCATCACTCCTTTGAGATTGCAAACTACGTGAACTTGAGATATGTTTAAGTTCAGGTAACTGAGGAATTTGTACATGACTGCAATTATTAGACTCAGTGTAATGAGAAACATCAGAATTAGGGTAAAACTGTTTGGAGTTAGACTGCAAAGGAGCCACCCTTGCTGATGGCCTGGTATTTTCATTATGGTCTCTTTGAGAAATCTGCTGCTTTTCTGAAGGTAACTGTACATCAAAAACCTGCCTGGAAGATACATAAGAAAATGGCTGACCACTACTATTAACAGGTTCAGTAGAAAATAATTTGGGTTTTTCTTGTACCAATATTTGGATTATGTTGCTTTCATCTCCGGGAATAGAATGTTGAGCTAAAATTGGTTGTGCAGGTTGAGATGAGATTCCTCTATGGTATGCAGTAGAATTGTCAGACTGAAGAATGACACTCTGAGAGCTGTTGTTACCTGAAGTCTGTTGACTCCTTTGATGGCTAGGATCTCTTGATTCAAGCTTGTTGAGATAACTGGAAGGTATAGCATCATACAGGCTCCCTGCGTGGTTAAGCTTTGCAGAATCGGAGGACTCTATCAAACAGTGAGTGTTTGCTGAAGTGTGTGGTTTTGTGTAAGGAGATTTGCTATAAGGGCCTCCCATATGTTGAGATTCTATTGCAAGGTGTTTTGAATTATATGGGTTTGCCTGGGTACTACAATGAGGGCTTGATGTGGAACATGGCATAGCACTATATGGAGGATTGGTTAAGGGTGATGATTTGGATACGTGGCTCTTGGCTGATGCATATTCCAATGAATGGTGGGCAACTGTAGAAGTATGAGATTGTGGTTGGTTGTCTTCTCTAAGTATTGGTGGAGATATATAGTGGGGAATTTGGTGGTGCTGTAGTATGTTTGCATTATTAGACTGTGGACAGGGTGTTGTGTGATTAATGGCTGAACTGTGACCCAAGGTGGATCCCAGTTGTTGGGCAGAGCAAGAATTGCCACTAGAGTAATCTAAAGTTTCATCCAAGTCTACAATCTGAAATATAAACATAACACACAAACGATCACAGATGTATTATATGGAATATTAAGATTGATGAAATAGCAACCTCAGATAAAGGTGAGAAGTAAGAGAAGCCATAAAACAAAATGGAAGAGACAAGTCTAGAATTCATATATATGCTTGGACATGTTAACAGAAGTCAAAGAAGTGGAAAAAACACTGGGAAACACCTAGATTTGGCACTCTCACTCTACTAAAGCTCTACCATAATATTATGAAGATTACTTTAGTGTGGATACTATACTTGTGGGGGAAGAGATTGATTAACTTGAACTAAAATTTTACACAGAATGCAGATAAAGTTACTTCTGGTGTTGTAACCAAATAGTTATAAGTCTTGTCATTCTTTCTGGTTACTTTCAGATTCCATTAACTTAATTAATACTTTTACTTTTTTTTACATTCAAATGTATTTCTCAAAATGCTCCCATAGCAGGTAATACAGAAGACAAACCTTAGTGTCTCCCACAGTATCAGTGCTCCATAATAGAGACAAAAATACATAGTCCTTGTTGTTGAAGCCTTCCTCAGTGGCATAAGTAAGGGGTACTCCCAGGCCAATACGGCTGCCAATATGAAGTTCTACACATTTGCTCGTGTCCTGTAGTGCTATATCATCAACATAGGTGGTGTTGGTTTGCTGAAAATATCATTCATTACCTGAGCAGACGTCTTATGTGAAATCAACACTATACATGTATGTTAAATCTAACATACAATGATTACTATACAAAGCATATAATTATAATGGGACCTTCATGAAATCAAAGAGACAGTAGGCCAACAACAGCACAACCACTCAGCATTAAAAACAGCTGCAGCTAGATGTACAGTACAGGTATGTATTCACCCTCTACCAGATAATCCCAACATGTGGCACTATCACAACCATGGATATGAGAGATGAATCAGGGTAACATTCATCATCCTAAAGGCCCTCATGCACAGTGATCTGGTCTCGAGACCAGATTGTAAGGACTAGATTGGATGGAAACATACCACCCAAACACCCCAATCCCAACTGTCGGTTGCTTTAAATTTGACAACACCATGGCAAGTGCACCTCCTCCTCCTCCTTCAACAAATGGTCCTCCCTAACCAGGAATTATATATGTTTGCAACTGCAGCGGTCACCATAAGGAAGAAAATTAACACTACAGTAATAAGAGAAAAGAAAGAAAATGGAGCACACTGTCTACTGAAATGACAAAAGGTATCTCATATTTCATTGATGGATGAACTGACACTATCCTGGTAACTGGTATAACTGTTTAAGAATGAACCAGGAGACGTACTCAGAGCTGATGTCACTTGTCAACACCTCACATAGAGAGAAAAAAAAAAGACCAACTTAATTCATCGTGGCACCCTACCCCTGCGTTGCTAGTGGCGAGACTGACAGTCTCATGATTAGTATATACACGGTGCAATGCATTCTGAACCAACCAGATCAGCAGATTTCAAAACCAAGCAGTGCTTGGTAGTCGTCAGACATTCCTTCAAACCAAGATCAGCCCATACAAGATTCCAATCTGGTTGGATCCAACCATGTCCACCAGCAGATCTCACAACCAGATCGCACCGTGCACGGGTGCCTTTAAGTTGAATGAGTTACTTATGCTACAAAGAGTCCTACTTAAGCCTTATCCTTGGTTGCAATAGTTCCAAATGTCAGGGTTGTCTGGGAATGGCCACATGCATACACCTGGCTGCAGTTATCCATAATACTCATAATATGAAATACAGAGGAAACACCCTATACACAAAAGGAACACACTGTAAAAAATATATAATAACTGGCATCACAATTCAAGGTGACCAGCATCAATGAGATCTACTTGTGCATTGAGCTGTGGCTGACACACCACAAGGCAAACAATTTCTGACAATGCTATTTTCAATTAGCCTTACCTTCAGATTCTTGATTGTCAGTTTACCATTGGGAAGAAGGCGCTGAATTTGACAGTGCTGTCTGGAGATGAAGAGGCTGGTAAAGTTTAAGTCACATGCCTCATGACGTCCAATCATGTACTGAAAAGATGTGTATAGTTAGTTTCTGGAAATTTAGCAGTGACATATAATATTTTTGTGCTTCAGTTATATGGTGTAAAGCACTTTATGCTCTACTGTATCATTAATCATTCGGTAAATTTGAAAAGAAGATTGCTTTCCTGCGTGATCAAATTATCAGTTCATTTGGTCACACTAAACAAAATAAAGTCAAAGTTTATCAATAGTGGAAATAATTTTCATCACAAATTAATAACATTATATGCCTGATATTACCCAGGAAATATTATCATTCCTCCTGGCAAGTGTTGTCTTTAAATTTTTATATTAAATGTGTCCACCAAGAGATGCAGTATTGATAATCTTACTATTATCATTCCTTATATTTCATCAATTATTAAAATTCCTCTATATAGTACCAGTACAGAATATTATTTCCCTTGGAAATGTGTTATTACATTATTCATCTCTTACTGTCCTACTGGCATATGTCATTTATTTCTGTAAGACCCTTATTGTTCTAAAGCAGGCTTTTCACTCTTTCCCTATTACCTCTCACCCATTAAACCTAAACAACTATTCACTCTGTCATAGCACTATGGTTTGAGAGGCCACAATTTCAAAATCTTTGATCCTCACACAGATACCGAAGCAAAAATTCTCTGCCTGCAGAAATAGTTGACTCCCCCTCTCTTGCCTAATTCAAGACTAAACTAACTCATCATCTTCACGATATTCTGTTTAGTCTATAGATATAGCTTTCATACACACATCTGATTATGTATAGGCCTATATATATATACAGTATATATACATATATATATATTTCTGTACACATTTACCATTCTTTTCCTTCCAACTCATCCCATGCCATTACAACCAAAATTAATTTACATATGCTCCGACACACTCTACCAGTCACCCCAATGCTGTCCCTTTACTGCATAACTAAATGCCTATCTGATTGGCATGTCATATTGTGTTTTGGGCTGCTTGATCCTTGGCGTGTCATGCGCTGCTGATTGGCAGCCCTACCAGAACTACTTCCCCTACCTAGTAGGGGAGGTGGCTGAGTGGTTAGTGTTCTGGACTCATAACCTAGAGGTTGGGAGATCGATCCTCTCAGGTAAGGGCCTGAGAATATTTACTCTTCTGATTTGAGTGTCCGGCACGGCATTTCTGCATAAAAGGTCCACATGGCAAACATTTACAATTTGTGTATATTTCACAAGGGGACAATGTAATATGTTCATATGTAATGAATTTAAGAAGAGGTTGCACTTATTTTTGGTACCAGAGCCTAAGTCCAGTGTTTTCCTGCCATTGTAAACATGGACAGTCCCGGTAGTCTGCCTATGTTAGGTCCCAGTAGTTTGCCCAGGTTAGGTTCCGGTAGGCTGCCCAGGTTAGGTCCCGGTAGTCTGTCCATATTAGGTCCCGGTAGTCTGCCTTGGTCCTGGTTTGGTTAGGTTAGGTCAAGTAATAAGGGTAAAAAAAGTTATCTCCCTCTAAATATTATGGGCAACAATCAATAAAACAAGTAAAAATATTCATGAAAATGTATACAATGTGGAAACAATCCAGGTTTATGCAGAATTACCGAATTAAGGAAGGGGAGATTTACTGGATGGTAAGAGAGGTCCACATTAAAAAATATCCATGGTGTATAATATATACACTAGTGTGGTTCTGTATGACTCTATTGTTTGTCTATGGTAAAGTCATGGTCTAATGTTCTGCAACCTGGTGAATAAAAGCGAGCTATTTGAGTTAATTTTATGAACCAAAATTGCACACACTAACAGCTATAGTTTCGGATCATTTTTCGAAGCCATCTCATTGGAAGGTGTTGCAGGACTATTGACCATGACTGTACCATCGTACCAGTACCACACCAACGTATGCACCACAAACGTTTTTTAATATGGCCCAGAGGTTTATTGATTCCTCCTATGATATATATATATACATATTAATAAAAAAAAGTTATATAATTAACACTGAGGTCGCCAATTTCCTGCCATAGTTTGGAGGAATCAGTAGCCTTCTAATTCACCAAAACAAGTGTCTTCCCTTAACCAACTTATCAAATCAAAATATAACAGCAAAATAAGGTAAATATTGAAAGAATTACCGTTATTGGCTTATTGCGTATGGTTTTTCTACCTTCATTACCCATTTATTTAGACCATTCTAAGACCATTTTCTTCTATGGCATTTCCTCTGCAAATGCCCCATTTCCAAGATCAGGCATATTCAAATGGGGCATTTTGAAATTATCCTGACCTTACCTAACCTAACCTGGGCAAACCACAGGGAAATAACCGTGGTAAAGCATAGGAAATGACCGGGGCAAATTACTGGGACCTAGCAAGATTTGGCAACACTGCTACGAGATGGTAATTCTTTCAATTAATACCAAAAATATAAGGTAAATAAATTGTTACACTTTTATTTTTTCATTATGGGGGCAATAATGGTGTTGTCTCTAAAACCAAACATTTACAATAATTAAAAAAATAGGGTAATTATCTAGACTATTGTCGTTTTGTAGCAGTGTTGTCAGATCCGGCAAGGTCCCAGTAATATGCCCTGGTCAAAATCCGGTACTTTATCACGGTTAGTTCCTGGTATTTTCCCCAGGTTAGGTCCCAGTAGTTTTCCAAGGTTAGGTCCAGGTAGACTGATGCGGTCTAGGTTAGGTTAGGTAAGGTAAGGTCAGGATAATTTCATAATACCCCATTTAAATATCTTGGAAATAGGCCATTCCTGAAGAAAATGCCATATAAGAAAAGTGTCTTAGTTAGAATGTTATAAATTAGTGGGTAAAGATGGTAAAAACATAGTAATAGAAAACGGCAATAGAATAGATATTTACCAAAAATAGTCAAAATCACTTAATTTGCAGGATATACTAACTATGAGAATATATGGTGAAAATATTAAATCTTTAACGTTACTATAAATTTCTGTTGTAGCAACGAGTTAAAAACTTTCCCTCGTTACCATGAACATTATATTAATCCATAAATTGATTAAATATAATATTAGTAAGGTGTTACCATCACATATTATATATACTTACAGTGTCTTTATCAACATCTAAATAATATTTCTGATCAGTTCCAAGTCTCACAAAGTAATACACCATTATTATCATCAAATTTCACACGTATTGACACATACATTGGTGTATATATAGTTTGTTTGTTGTTTAGGGTATCCACACAGAACACATATATAGCTTCTTCCTCAAGGCACGTCAGTTTAAAATACTAGTCTCAATTTGTCAAGCGAGGTAAGTTCTTTTTAACATCAATATTCTGAGTGAAGATTGTAGAACTAGTGTGACTCAGTCTGTGTGAGTCCAAGGTTTATCATTTTATGCTCAGAAGCTATAATTTAGCTCAACGCTGCCTAAAGTATCGTACAGTAATACTTACAATTGTTGTACTTTCATCAAGATAATGGTGGTACGATGTGCACATCAAAATTTTTGATATGGTACTATTATTGTACTGTGCTAATCTATATTAATTAGTAATTTTTTTTAATAAACAGGTAATATTACACCATAATAGACAGAAATATCACATGGCTTAAAGCAAATGCATTTGCTTGTTATTAAGTTTTACTTATTAATTAAGTTGTTAAGGTTTTTTCCTTGAGGATTAATAGTTTTATAGTTTTTATTTATACCGATGTGCATAAATCTTTCATCGTAAGAACTACCAACTACCAACATGTTTTTAATACTGTATAATCATTTATGTTCTATGTACCAACACTGTATTATACAATAATAATTTATATGAACTGCAGTGTCAATGATGATAACGTATCCTTACTATAGTTATACTGTACAGTATTAATTATGGTGTTAATGACCCTGCATGTTACACATTATCTTCATGCCATGTTTCAATAGAGAATATATATATATACTTTACATTTACGTATATGTGTGTGCATGTTTTATGGGATATAGCCTATATAAATCGGCCTTACATGGTTTTTAATTAAATAATGCATAGTTTTTTAATAATACGTATAATAAGTTTTAAATGACACATAGATTACTATTACTATTAAGACATAATTTTTAAATGTCAGTTGTTGAAAATCACAGTGTATACCACGGTATAATGACTATAATGACTCTCAGAAAAGTACGTTGAGACCCTATAGGGTATCTAAGGTAAAGAGGCAATAATCCTTCTAAGGTGTCACCTGCGTTCTGCCTTTAACTCGGACTAGAGACAGAAAATGCGTGTTTCTCTCGATCCGTCAGTTAAATTATGACCTTGTATGCGGAACCACGGTTGAGGTAGCACTACCTCGACCGTGTGTGGAACAGACAACCTTCACATGAATAGAGAACAAAATATTAATCTAGAATAAGAGAGAGGAAGGTGGTCAACAATTTCAGTACACTCTGGTTGTAAGATCAAGCCTGTAATGAAGTCGGAAAATTCAAAGTTTCTCAATCCTCCAACCTATGCTAGGAAACAAATAAATAACCTCGCCTATACCACGGTCGAGTTACTAACTCGAATTCTTCAAACCTTGCCTATAGCTGTACTCACTTTCTCCGTTCATATCCTTTCCAATGTCTATAACCAAAACCCCACAACCTGCCTTCCCATCTTCCATGATAGACCCCAAGGCCTTGATAGAACCATCGCGCAGTACACTTATATGTGAATTACTTGTTAGGCTACTTGTTATTGGATAGGCTGTTCTCTCATTATCAATACTAGACCATAAGCCTGTGCATCGCACGGAAGTGAAGTTAAGGAACTTAAAAATTAATTGTCATCCCATGGTGGTTTTCGATAATTATTTCGAGGACTACAACAGTTTGAGAGATTATATTTGCATATTTTTTTCAATAAGTTCCTTTAAGTATCCTCTCTTGCCTTGTCACCAAAAGATTTTCGTTCCAAGAACACCGTTTAATATACATTTCGGTGGAAAAATCAAATTATCAAATAATGGCCAGCTGTCTCCATCCGCTTCCCAGTTTATCACAGTCCCAAGGTCTCAGACATTAAATTATGGTACAAGTCGCATAATTATCATACACAGCGCAACCCAGGAAGGCTCTTGAGTCTTGAAGTTGTTGATCATATGGGAAATAATAGTACCTTTTCAACGTCGCATGACTGGTTTTACACTCTAATTTTTTTTAGTTTTCTTTTACTCTTTTCTTATCATTCGTATATTATATGGTTATTTTTCCGTCTAGTGGTCACAACCAAGGTTTAAATAATACTAAATTATTAATAAGTTAACCCGCCTCTGGCTGATGAGGTTGATGAGCATGTTTGTGACGTCATGCGGAGCTAAGGTTGTACATTTATAACAAGTAGAGATAAGTGAGAAGCATGAGTGATGTGCCTCGAGTGATGGACTGCCAGGCTGCAGGGTTGCAAGTATGGATACGAAAGTATTATTTGGATACTTTTTGATGTTACTGATACGTTTTTACGACGCTAGACTAAAGGATACGAAATTGAATGAGGACAAAAATGGATACGTTTTGCTATTTTTATTAAAGAATTGGATACTTTTTAATATTGATTTACTTACAGTTATTATTTTGTACGAAAAAGTGAACACCAATCAGAACTCATAATTACTATATTGTTCCCAATTGAATGATAGGGTAACTCATGGGGTAACTGTTTCGTGAGCGCCGAGCGGGGACTCTGGAGGACTCTGGGGAGTAAACATGCCATGGGCTCGTAACCTCTCGTCGCCGCTTGTGGACACGTTCTGTTCAGGTGAGACTCCGCCCGGCCCCGCCGCCGCCGCGCAGTGATGCCACTCTGAAATGTTCAATATCCCAAGACTAGCGCCCCAAAATTCCCAAGATTGGACAAAATATCCCAAGATTAACTAAAATGATAATCCTCACCTGAAATTTGAAGACTTATAGAACAAATACAGGCAAAGGAGTGGAGGAGTATTACTACCACTCCCTTCTGGCTCTTCAGAATCGCTCATTTTAACTTTAATACTGGGATATTGTAGGGATCAACTCGATCCTATTAAAGTTCAAGCAAGACTAACTTAAATCCGTTCCATGAATGTCTAGAAATCCCAAGATTTACAAAATTATCCCAAGGCTAAGCCCAAAATCCCAAGATTTATCGGGATAAATCCTAAGGAGTGGCATCACTGGGTGAGAGGAGGGATGTGTTTAGTTAAGGTTGTCATTTATTCATATTTTGTAGTGTAAGTGAACCGTATAATATTATATAAAACTAGTCTTGCATAGTGCTAGTCAAATACAGGCTGCCATTGAGCACATGGAGAAATTAGTGTGCAATATTGTACTATCATAATTTGTGCTTCTTTAGTTTAAAGTTTTTTTTTTATTAATAGTTTGCATTGCACTTAAATTAATACATTCTGTACAATGACGCTCTTTTGCCCTTTTGGGACGTGTTATTTTTTGGAGTGTAGATTCGCGCGCTCATAGGTTTAAATACTTAAATAAATAATGTTCTTGGAAGACTCAAACAGTAGTTTAATAATAAGTTTCGCTCCAAATTTGTAGTGTACAACCATTCTCCGTGAGTCCGTCACCCACCTCAGGCAGCACATAGCAACTTGGCTGCCAATAGTATGAAGTCTAAAAAGACGGTAAGAATTTTACTTATTAATTATTCTAAAGCACATTCCTCATTAACTATAATGCATTTTTTTAAGAACAAATATTGGATACCTTTTGGATACTATTTTACATTACTTGGATACGTTTTGTATACATTTATATTTTCCCCACTTGCAACACTGCCAGGCTGATGATTCAAGAATGAGGAAGTGAGAAAGAAACACAGACCTTAAAGAACAGGAGCAGCAGAGTGTTGGGGTGTTGACTGCTAAGATGTGCAGCATTAATTAAAAGATCAGTGTATGTAGGTATGAATATATGAATGTATCAGTATCATTAGGAAGAATGGTGGGATGAAATAGGGACTGTGAAGATAGTTGGGAAAGGAAAAAATATAAATCTATTTTAATTTCAAATTTAATCCTCAGTAATCAATAACGACTGGACTTTTTAAATATATACTACAAAGCTTGAACCATTCTTTCTAATCTAATCTAATCTGGGTATCATTCCATACAGTATAGTGAACTGAGATTGTTCCTTTCAACAAAGTGAGGCATAACAATTAAGAATGGAATAACACATCAAAGAAACATGAAAGATGATAACAAATTACAATATTGAGAGGGGAGATTATGCCGTCTATTGTTGGGTATGATTAATTAAAAGCTGCATCCAGTCAGGGTAGACTCTTTCCTTCATTCTCAGGCAGTACTGGGCTAGACTGGGATACACATCTGTTGGAAGAAGTGTAACATTACATCAAACATCTTTGTTAATCCCAGGTACAGTTAAGCAGAAACATTTCCCATTACAGTACATTTACTTAACTTTGTTAATATATACGGTGCCCATAGTTTCAGAGTATCTATGAAGGAAGGAAATGTAGGTCAAGCCTGTGTTAGGCTGATATCCCAGACGGATGATGTGCATAATCCACCAGTTTTTAATCCTCAGTCATTTAAATCCAACTGTTACAGACACTATAGGAATGAAGGATGTCAATTAATAGGCACTTGGATTTTGTTTTCATTGTTATTATTTTTCCTTCCTTCCTTCAAACATAAAAACAAGAACATGAAGGAAAACCCTTCAAAAGCTCCGGCTCTTAATGATTCAAGTGAAATGAGTGAGTGAGTGAGTTGAACCCCTTTTAAGAAATGGTCGCCTCAAGAAGAATGAGTGAGTGAGTGAGTGAGTGAGTCAGTTGAAGCATTTTAGAAGTTGTCGCCCCAAGAAGAACAAGAACAATAATTACGATAAGACCTTGAGCTCTCGGCTGAGGCCGGAGCTAAAAAAAACTCCCGGCGAAGTGGAATATGACTTTACACTTCCTTCAATTCAAATTGTATAAAGTTAATGGTGTGTGTGAAACTGACCTGTAAGGAGTGCTTCATAGCGGGTTCCTGGGGCATTCCACATGAGCTGTGTCAGTTGGCCAAATACGGCACAGTCAGCCCGACAAGGGTCATTTCCACCAAAGAAATCATCCGAACCTGAAACATATAAATATAACTCTTGTAAAATGAAGACCACCGTGAAGGCATAAGTCGTATACAGTGTTGGTAAATCTGAAGCAACTGATCGATTCCTCCAAATTATTCCAAGTAATTGACCACCATTATTTTTTATCATCTAGTCCTGTGTTTCGTAATGTAAAGTCATGGTCTAATGTACTGCAACACCTTCCAATGAGATGGCTTCGAAAAATGATCCGATACTATAGCTGTTGGTGTGTGCAATTGTGGTTCATAAAATTAACTCAAATAGCTCGCTTTTATTCACCTGGTTGCAGAACATTAGACCATGACTTTACCAAATGTATACCATCTTGATAAGCAACACTATAGGGTCCTATTATTCTTTTTAATTGGACAAACACTGAATTCAACAAATGCTACACCTGATGAGATGTAGCCTATAATAATAATAATAAGATTATCTGTTAAAAATGGCAAACCATCTCTGTTTGTCCTCTTATAACTCGAAAACGGTTACACCTACATCCAAATCCCAAATATATTCTGAATAACCATCACCAGGAGCAGGTTTTGGTATGACGTAACTCAACATACAAATTACGTCATTTACTATAAAGCCGCTAAAAAAAACGTTAGAGCTGAAGAAGGCAAAAAGGCCTTCAAGCTGAAAATATGTATGTACAGCCATGGCTGATAGTGCTTGACCAGGGTCCAAGGAGTGTTGGAGAGTAACTGAACAGAATTCGAAAAAGTGAGTCTTCTAAACCTCTCTCAACGTTGGGAATGGCTTGGAAAATTCACTTGTTCGAACTCTGTTCAATTGCTCACAAACACTGCTTGAACCCTGGTCAAGCACTACCAGCCATGGCTGTACCTCCGCTAGTACAGTAAATCTGGAGCAACCGATTCCTCCAATACTATATATGTTATATATATATATATATATATATATATATATATATATATATATATCTTACCCAGAACACCAGCAAACGTGGCACAGCTTTTACGGCAGATAAGGTATATTTCATGAGGTGTGTGGTGACCAATGCCTTGCTGCTGGGCTTTCTTCTTTATTCCTGACACCATGAACCTTGGAAACATGAAGGTGGTGACGGTGCCCAGTTGTTGAGTGGTGAGGAAGGTGTGACACTTGTCTAACCAGTACCTCCACGTCACCACACACCTTTGTCAATCACATACATACATACAGTACATACATAAAGAATAATGTTAATGTGTACAGTAGTGGACAGACAATCCAATCAGAATCTCCACTCCATCACACACCTTTGTCTAACTGTCTCTAACATATACATATATACATACATAAAGAATAATGTAATAACGTTTGTAATTTACAGTAGTGGACAATAATCATCATAATAATCCACATTATTAGGATGATTCATGTATAAACGTTTGACTAATTAATTCACTCTGTTCGTTAGCTGAGAAATTTTCCAATATATAGTGTTATACAATATTACATAGTACCAACTTCTAATTTACTACAATCAAATATAAGTATACTCAGTAATCAAAACAATAACATCATAATTATGAAAACGTGAGAACATAATTGGTCAGCCATTTGTTTGAATTATATATCCACTTGTGTTTATAGGCTACTAAAACCTACTAATGTCAAAATATAATTATACAAGAATATCCGTGCATGGTGTTGACATGGTGGTGTGGTACCGGTACGATGGCTCTATTGTGTGTCTATGGAGTCATCGTACGCACCGTGAATGTTCTTGCATACGACCTATATAATTATACTAACCAGAAGAGGTGTTCATCCGCCATTATTCTGACAGCCTCGAGAATAGCAGCTCGTTGAGTGTCCAAGTGTCCGTCCAGACTGACACCGAAGCGGCTACTCAGGTCATCAATCACGAACTCTGAGTCAGTCAGGTCATCTCCGTTAATACTTACCCAGGGACATTTGCCTTTAGGGCCAAATGGTGTCTTGGTGTCTACCTAAATAGAATACAACAATTATTTATATCATTATCTAGAATATTGTGTACGTATGGTTGGTCCACAGGAATATTTACATCAAGGAACCTTATTTATATACAGGAACCTTGTGGGGGTGTGGGAGTAGGGGACAGGCTTGGGGGGGGATAGGGGGACAGGTTTGGTGTTTGTAGAAAGCCTGTCCCCTATTCCCGCACCCACCTAACTCCCCCCAAGCCTATCCCCCTACTCCCAACCCCCCCCAACCCCCCCACCCGCTTAAGACAGGCCTTGAATTAAACAGCTATAAGCTATAATGGAAAGAGAAGTGTATACATAATTATATTAGAAAAAATATATATTATTGCACATCGTTGTCACCAAAACTATTCACATGTCTTTCTTCTTAACTTACCTCATACTTAATGTTGGCAAGTCTAAGGAATGTCTCCACCTTGAGGGCAAATGGACTCAGGTTAGGACAGTACTTGCCTCTAACAAACTGGTGCAGGAGAACTACATCCTTCCCCACGCTGTCCCACTCCTGTCTAATAATAATAATGATAATAGTAATAATATATATATATATATATATATATATATATATATATATATATATATATATATATATATATATATATATATATATATATATATATATATATATATACTACTACTACTACTACTACTACTACTACTAATAATAATAATAATAATAATAATAATAATTCTTCGGGAGATATTTCCATTTTTCAGTTTTGTTTAATGTTCATTCAGTCATCCTTCACACCACACATTGCAGATACTGTTGTTTTGGGAGCTGGTGTATACTTATGAGTCAAACTCATCTAGTTATACTGCTTTCTGTATTCTTTGAAGTGTATGTGTGTGTGTGTGTTTAACTGTAAACCTCATGAGAATCCAAACAAGGTATACAAATTATTATGATACTTTACCTGTGTTTCCATTTCCTTCTGTTCAACATCTTCCACACCAGTAACACACCCAAGCCTCCAGCGACGACTGGCTGCAACAAACAAGGAAGGTCCAAGGAAACATGTTATACAATGATTAGGCCATACTGTATTATCAACCAGAAGTCATGTAGTTCATATTCAATAAGCATGTCACCATATGCTGATAAAGTCAAGTGTGTTGATTATATATAGTTTTTACCTTTACACACACACTTTTAATTAGGAGATATGATGACGTCCTTTATAAATTATTTTTGGGTATCTAAACCCAGATTCACAATTAAGACACAATTCTCTAACTAAATTAATATATATATATATATATATATATATATATATATATATATATATATATATATATATATATATATATATATATATATATATATATATATATATATATATATGTGTGTGTGTGTGAGTGTGTGTGTGAGGTATATATTATCATAGTTACACACAAGGCAAGCAAGCAAGCAATATGTATTATGTTACGTATATATAGACCTACCCCGAGGAAACGGTATAGGCCTTGGTCATGTTCAGGAAAAGTAAATAGTTTCTGAAGCCAAGTCAAGTCAACACTGCTGTTCACTGATTCCACCGTCATGTTAATTGTTGTTGGTTGTGTTCTGTAATTGATAGATTGATATTAGGCGATGCAACAGTGAGGTCATATGGCGACCGAGGAAGAATTAAGGTGGTTGACAGGTGCATGGGACAGTAAACACAAAAGATATAACATATGAAAAAAAAAAAGGGGGGGGGAGGATAGTTGGAGAAGTGTAAGCCACATTTAGTCGCCTCTAGTTTTGTTAATTAAGGGGAGATAAATCCTCTTGTTGGCCACAGATTACTTCAAACTATGCCAGGAAACAGACACCCTCAATGGTATACTATAGAAGAGAGGATATCTGACGATCTGTTTCGTGGCATAATTTGGAGGAACCAGATCTCCAGGACGACTGAAAATGTGGAAAATACGAAAAAACAAATATAATTCACCAGCAGATGCACCCTGTGATCGTGTATGAAATTGGAGGCAACTGATTCCTCCTGACCATGCCACGAAACAAGCTCCTTCCTTATAGGTGGTGTTTCGTGGCAATTTTTTCATGCTAATTTTTCATGGTAATTTTCATGGTAAGGGTCCTTAATTAAGCCACTTTTCCCGGGGGGGGGGGGAAGGAGGAATTAATCGAGAGAAAAGCAGACTGGTACAGTTAGAGGTAAAAGTCGTGTGGCCACATCTGCAAAGTCATGAAGTACAGTACAGTATGGAAATATAAGCTTCACAGACTTGTAAAATGAAAACCCAGAATAGTTTACTAATGTGTGCCCCCTGTTGGATATTGTAATGTTGTGTGTTGGTGAATGTGTTGGTTAGATTATTATGCTTTATGTTATCTTTCAAGAAACGCTAAGTTTTTGCCGCCGACTGTACCAAGCGGCGTCCAAGCCATTTGTCAACATCACGGATATTAATTCTTGCATACGACACAATATTTAATGCAGTTATATAAACAAGTCGTGCACTAAATCACAACCTCAGCATTTTGAAGCTTGTTGCCCATGACTTTTGCTCCGTCGTGCCTCTTCTTACTTGGCCTTGTCTATAGCACAGTCGAGTATGTTGTCTAGCTACAGTACAGTACAAGGTCTGTTCATATCATATATCGGGCCGGGTGCATGGTGACGTCGATTGGCACCCAACTACCAAATATGGGATGGAATAGTAGACTCTATGATAGGGGTACATTAGGGTCAATACTGGCGACTTCTCTCATATCAGTGGCAAAAAGGCTTTAATTATATTCTTGCCAGAATTCATTACTTATTAGTGTAGGCAAATCGTATTTGTTTCTAAAATGTCTTCATATGTTGCCTATAGGTATCGAAAGTTATCAGTAGAAGTTTTCGAGAAATGACATATAACCATAGAATACCTAAAGATATAGTATATAAATGCACAATAAAATCTCCATTTGAATTAGTTCGCTGGTGAATTGGACTGTTCAAACTTTAAAGCTTCAACTATAAAGCATCACTACGAGGTTGAGAAAAAAAAACGTGAGTGGTGTCCAGTCATGATTCAGCCATAATAAGTTGCCCTTTAGCCGCCCCTAGGTCTTGTACATTAAGTTTCAAATAATTTTATATACCAGTGGACTAATTATCAGGCTTATCCTGTCTTATATAATACCTGCTGCAACTCGTTATTTAACTTCTCCCTCAAGCTATTCCAAGTAGACCTGCTGCTGGATAGTTATATATTATGCATGACTCTTGACTGTACAACATACCTCAAAGACTCCCCTGCTCTAGAATATAATTGTAACTACGATATTTCTATACCATGTGTACTTTTGGCCACAAGAATTCGTACACACGCTGTTGATTTCGAGAGTTTAATTAAACATACAGAAAATGTAAGACTACATACAGTACCTGCCATAAAACATTATTATTATTATTATGTTAGGTTTGTTGTTTGCTAATTACCGAGTCACTTGATAGACCATTCATTGCAGTACTTCCATAATAATTACCTCTCTTTCCTCTCCTGTGTAACAATTCCTGTGGCCAACTATACAAGACTCATATGACCCATTGGCTTGCCCATGTCCACGACTTACAAGTCACGTCTCCCAACTGAAGTCCAATCAATCTTATCTATACTTGTTGCTCCATATCTATGTTCATTATCAAATGAATTGTTGAGCTTCATCTTTCGTTTTTAGATTCAAGGAAATATAATGTTGGTAATGTGGAGGGTATATTTCCATCAAGCTATAATAGTAGACCACAGCCATCAGAAATACAATCTCTGGAAAACTTTTACCGTCACTTGAAATATAATATCCCTGGAATTAATATTCAAATATCCCAGAGGGAATTCCCTCCGTTTGAGAACCCCTCATCTAAACTCAGAATTTAGCGTAGACTTCATAGGCTATATAATAATAATGACTGGCAGATGAAAGACTACATTTTAATTAAGTGTTGAACTACACATATCCTCTCCCTGGTGATAAGACATTCATCAGCCTTTTTATGACCCACACTCAGTACAATATCTCAATTTTTGTCGTGGCTGGCGTAGGGAAGTTGTGGTTCGTATATTCACTTCCTCCATTACGTCAGCAGCAGTTCGAGATTTTCTGGTGTCCGTCTTTCCAATTTCCGTCCTGCCCAGTTATCAACACTCGTATTTGCGAACCTTTTATTACACTGTACACGTTTGTAACCAGCTATACACCTATAGCTACTGTTATTGAGTGTAAAAGATAAATTATAGATCCCAAGATTCACCTAAAAAAATTCAAGATAGACTTAAATAAACCAAGGTTTATGAATATATATATATATATATATATATATATATATATATATATATATATATATATATATATATATATATATATATATATATATGAAAATAAATAACTTGAGGCACGTGATCAGGAATATGTGTAATTAGTCCACAAGGAAAGAAAGAAACACCGAGTTCCAAGCGCTTTCGTGCATTCCCATCTTCATAGGAATAGACTGATTAGTCACAGAGAGAGCTTTACTACGAGTATCTACTATCTACGGAGGGGACAGCTGAGGTTTGCCTGCGGAAGGAGTCGGTGATAGCACGGTATAATGACTATACTTATTATACAGTGGGTGATAGTGCCTCTGCTGGATGGAGGAGTTTCTTGTATCAGTCATTGTGTTGCATACAAATTGGAACCCGACTTGGAGAAGACGTGGTCGAGGAAGTGTCAATCTAGTATATCTACGATTCTACAGGAAAAGTGAGAAGAAAAGTGAAATTGAAAATGGAATTTGAATTGTTGTTAAATTAATATAAGTGCATTTTTTCAACTCTTTTTCTGTTATATTTCTATAACGATCTGAGTGTTTCCTTGTTTTACATGATTTTAAGGAATGGTCTGCCTCTTAGGAATGGGGGTTAGCCTTAACTCAATGCCAGTCTGCTGAGGGATAGAGCTCAAGGACAGAGGGGCTTGGGAGGATGGGAGGTGCGTAACAACAAGTTTCCCGTGTATGTATGTACACACAATAGGCCTACCTGTTTTTTTTTTATTATTATTAATTGCGCCGTAGCGTCAATCAAGAGGCATGCAACTATACGTACAAGTAGACAGAATCCATGAGAATCAAATTACTACACACACACACACACACATCTTGAAAACATAGCAGAATGAAGTACAAACACGCAGACAAATAATTACATTATGACCTACTTAAATCCACCAAAACGAGGATGGCGTACCATAAGCTCCTCCAAAACCTGATGGTTCAGCAGTGTCGACAAACCACATCAAGTACAAAACTTGTATGTAATCGTTGTGTATTTGGTATCTATACGAGCTCAATAAAATAAGCAAATAAAATAAAAAATCTCTCTCTCTCTCTAAAAACTATACCTGCAGCAACAACAGTGTGCTAACTTCTACTAAATATTACGGTTACAAATGTGCAAGCTCTGGCAATGTTTCGCACATCTAAATAAAATATATTTACTAAAAACTACCGCTGCTCCCGCCAGGGCTCGAACCTGGGACCTTCTGCGTGTAAAGCAGACGTGATAACCACTACACTACGAGAGCTGCTAGAGCAGCGGGAACTAAAGTATTTATATCAATTCGTCTCGATGTCAAATTTTGAAACATTTTTTAGTTTTTGATATATCTATATATACATAGATAAGATAACTGCTTCATATATTGATATTACATGATGATATCAAGTTTATACGGTAAATATTGAAAGAATTTCCGTTATTGCGTACGGTTTTTCTACCTTCATAACCCACTTATTTAAACAATTCTAAGAATATATTCGTCTATGGCATTTCCTCCGCAAATGCCCCATTTCCAATGGGGCATTTTGATATTAGCGTGACCTTACCTACCTATACCTAACCTAACCTAGACCGCATCTGACTACCGGGACCTAACCTGGGCAAACTGCCAGGACCTAATCAGGGCAAACTAACAGGAAATAACCGTGATAAAGTACAGGCAGGAATGTCAGGAATTAATTAAATGACCGGGGCAAAATACAAGTGGGACCTACCCGGAAATGGCAACACTGCCTAAAAAAAAATACTTATTATTAGAATTTTGAAGCTTAAATGAGAAGCTATGCACATTTTGGCCGGTTCTTGAGTAATACAAATTAGGACACTGAAAGGCAAATTATTTTGGATATTTGATTAGTATATACCTCGGCTAAAAGATGAATTAATTAAGTTTGTAAGCATTCTTGACTTTTGCCAGTTTGTCATCTAATCTAATCTGCTTAGTAGTATAGATTAGCACAGTATAATAATAGTACCTTACTTAACTGATGTGCACAGCGTACCATAATATCAAGGAAACTACCATATATATATAGGCAGTTCGGCAGCTCAACCCTGTGGGAGATATGGAGATACTTTTATTTTGCTAAAGCTATTCCATCCTCGCAATATTGCATGAGAGAGAAAGAGAGAGAGAGAATCTATATTACAACACAGTAAAATATTGCTGCACTGGTTAAATATTTAGATGGCTTCATTGAGTAATACAGTAATACAAAAAATTAACCATAACGAATCCTGTTCGTAACTACATTACTCCTTAAAACATAAGAGAAAGAGTTAGTTAAGAGAGGGAAGTAGAGGGTAGGAGCCAATATGAGACAGAGAGAGATAGTTATTTATTTCATAAATGAATATTGAAAATCTAATGTCAAGCATCATTATACAACTGACATACTTTTTGTTGAATATATGTTTTATTTTGGAAGAAAATTATACTTTGACATGACGTAAAATATTGGCATCGTCATTCAAGATATTTATTATTGTATTTGATTAAATCGGAATAATATGAAACATTTCTCGCAAAAATACCAGCTACGTCACTGGAATTAATAAGAAAATATACGAAATCATTCGTGGTTGAATAAATAGTGAGCGCATGCGTGACTCAAAGAGTAGAGTAGTGCCATGTGGTGACGTCACTATTATGGCGGTCTGACAGTTCCCCAGTGTTGCCAAATTTGAAAAAAATTCCTATACATGAGAAATTAGAGGTATTAATATATAGATTGTTCAAGAATAAATTGAGAAATTGCTACCAGACGAAATACCAAGAACATAATAATAAATATACGTCTATTTTCAAGAATAAACGGTGAATTATTGAGGTAAAAAGGGGTATTCTGATATTAAAGGTGTGGGAATTTGGGCAAGGAGACCTGGCAACACTGGTAATCGATAGCCATAATAGTATTGTTGAGACGGACGGGATGACTGTGGCACCTACTTAAGAAAAACATAGTATCCTGCTTTCCACTCTCTCTTTGAGCAGTTGAGTATATTTATCGTTTGTTGAAGTCCATTGTGAAGCTACCTAGGCATTGCAGAAGGTTTATTTATATGACCATTAGTAATTATATATGTTTTAAGTAACGGTATGTATGTGTGGGTAAATAGGTAGTATTATAAGAATGGTCAATATTGAAACAATTACCGTTATTACGTACGGTATTTTTACCTTCATTACCCACATATTTAGACAATTCTAATGCAATTTTCTTCTATGGCATTTCCTCCGATAATGCCCCATTTCCAAGACCTTAATTTTGAAATTAGCCTGACCTTACATAACCTAACGTTAACCTAGACCACAGCAGACTACCGGGACCTAACCTGGGCAAACTACCAGAAAATAACCATGATAAAGTATAGGAAATTATGGTATTTATTAATGACCGGGGCAAAATCCGGTATTTATTGCCAGATCCGACTAGGTCACAGTATTTTTCCCCAGTCATTTCCTATACTTTACCACGGTAATTTCCAGGTAGTTTGCCCAGGTTAGGTCCTGGTAGTCTGATGCGGTCTAGGTTAGGTTAGGTAAGGTCAGGCTTATTTCAAAATAAGGTATTTCTGCATAAAAGGTCCACATGGCAAACATTTACAATTTGTGTATATTTCACAAGGGGACAATGTATAGTAATATGTTCATATGTAATGAATTTAAGAAGAGGTTGCACTTATTTTTGGTATACTGTAATAGCATTTAGAAAATTTCAGCTCCAGAGCCTAAGTCCAGTGTTTTCCTACCATTGTAAACATGGACAGTCCCGGTAGTCTGCCTATGTTAGGTCCCAGTAGTTTGCCCAGGTTAGGTCCCGGTAGTCTGCCTTGGTCCTTGTTAGGTCAGGTCAGGTAAGGGTAAAAAAAGTTATCTCCTATAAATATTATGGGCAACAATCAATAGAACAAGTAAAAATATGCATGAAAATGTATACAATGTAGAAACAATCCAGGTGGACCTCTTATGCAGAATTACCGGGTAATGAAAGTAGAAAAATTGTACGCATTAACGGCAATTCTTTCAATATTTACCTAATATTGTAAGTTACGTTGTTTGTGTGTGTGTGTTAACTAGGCATTGGAAAGTGTTTATTTTTATCATTATTAATAATATATAATATTATGTTGTAAGGTGTGTGTGTGTATTTTGGCTCTTATTTATACAATATTACAATTGGCAGCAGATATTCAATTATTCTCTGAAAAGGCCAGGGGTTTCTCTATCTATCTATCTATCTATAGCTCTGACTCCTCATCCCCTCCGGGAACTCCCCCCAAGGATGTGGCCACGGCAGAAGTTCCTTCAGTTCTCCCTGTTCCAACACTCCCTCCTCTGCCCGTCATGTTTCTCTCCTTTACATAATTTGTTCTGTATACTCATTTTCATATACTTGTATTTTTGTTACAGGTGAACAAAAGTAGTGATCATGGCTACAATGGGGTCACTGTTTCGTAGTGAAGAGATGGCCTTGTGCCAACTCTTCCTACAGAGTGAGTCGGCCTACACCTGTGTGTCCGAACTTGGTGAACTGGGGTTGGTGCAGTTTAGAGATGTAAGTTGACTGTATAAATAGTAACAGACTCACCTATATATTATGAAGTGTACCCTGTATCAGTGAAGAAATTCAACACTTGTAGATTGATATGTTTGATTATTGATTTTGAGTAAAGTGGGAATATACGATAACTCAAGAAATACTTAGACACCTTTTTTTTCAGCTAAATCCTGATGTAAACGCCTTTCAACGCAAGTTCGTAAATGAAGTGAGGCGATGTGATGAAATGGAGAGGAAGCTGAGGTATCTTGAGAGAGAAATTAGGAAGGATGGAATTCCAGTGTTGGATACAGGAGAGAACCCAGAAGCTCCCATGCCTCGGGAAATGATTGACTTGGAGGCAAGGATTGATAATTTTATTTTGTTTTTTATGTTTGATATCAGTGATGTTGTTTGTAGGATTTTGGTGTCTTTAACAAGTCCCTGAAGGAAAAACACAAAGGACAGGCCTTGACATTAATATTATATGACAGAGGGTGAAATTATTCAAGTTCAGTATTTCTCAATGACAGAAAGAGTATCCATATTTAAGATTTTCCTTTCCAGGTTAAGTTTGAGAAGTTGGAAAATGAACTGAAGGAGGTGAACAGCAATGCAGAGGCACTGAAGAGGAACTACCTTGAACTGACTGAACTGAAGCACATCCTCAAGAAAACTCAGGTGTTCTTTGATGAGGTCAGTAGTTGAGCAGGTTGTAGTGGACTTTGGCACATACCGTAACTTTAAAGGTTATTAATTGTTTGTCTTACCTGGTGGTAGATCTCTTTTCACATACACCCAAGTTAATATTTTTTTATACAAGACCCCTTTCTAATTGCTTTGCTGTGTAATCTATATTGAGTCCAAATTTGAAAATATGCATAAATATTGTCAATGTTTCAATAAGATTAAGCTTTCTCTGCATTTATCTGACTACTACAGTACTGTATTAGATATAATATTATCTATATCAGACTGTGTCTTTCTTTTCTTTGTGTACATATTCAAGTCATAAAAAATTTAGTCTTTGGGGTTCTTGAACTGAAAAGAAAAACCATTGCCTTTATGGATGGCAAGTGTTCCTTGAGGTAGCTTACTTTTGAGTGTTATTTGAGATGAATAATAAATGAGTAAAGTAATGAAACTTAAATATTAATTAAAAGGTGATTTTCAAACTTATCAGGGTAAGTGGTGTGCTCATATATTGATATCTTTTTATATGATTTATGTGTGCAGTACATATTATGGGTATGTGCAAACTTGTCCTGTTTTAAATTATTCTTCATCTTTTGGTATGGATATACTGAACTGTATTTTATTTTGATTGTGTGGGATTTGTGTGAGATAATTTATATATGTTTTGTATAGGACTTAATTACAATGGTATAAATTTGTTTCTGTGGGGTTTGTGTGCTCTACCTTTTCTTCATTTTATGATCTACTTATGTAATTATTTCTACTACCATGTTTTATTGACTTCCAACAGGATGAAGGTCAAAGAACACATGATTTATTATTACAGGTGTGTTTTAGGGAACTTTTTCTGCCTGTCATGCAGAACAGATATTGCTTATAATGAGAACAAGACCTACTCAAAAGACTAGGAACTTATATACTCACTATAAAGATATCTAAGAAAGGGACCCAATTATAGTAGACATATACCGGGACTCGTGTTTTGTTGGAACTGTGTTCAGATGTTTTGTTTATCATGGAAAATGTGTTCAAATACTCTTTGTAGCGAGTGTACCTACAGTTGTATCTTAGTCCTTTTGTTACAATAATTGTTTTTCTGCATAATTATCCCTTTCACCACAGGGTTCTTAAAACTGAAAGGTAGTATTTGGTTGTTGCTGTTAAGGTATTAACAGTACACCCTTTATATTGCATGAAGAAGTACTTCTGTCCCCCTTTTCATTGCATACCCAGTACCTCATTGAAGACCACCATATGGCAGTGTTATATCAAGGCCTATAATATAGGAAACCTGGCAGTTATGTACACTGTACTAATAGTAGAGGGTTGAAAGGGGTTCGTTATTCTGATTTTCTGTAGCTAATGGTCAACATCTACAAGCTACAGCTAATTTCATTACTTTGTACACAATGGTATATGACATACAACCCTTAGAATAGACATGGTGAAATAATCACAGTTAGCTATTAAAAATAGGTTGTTGGGACAGTATTGGTATTTGCCATTAGCTACAGAAAATGTGTACGACTCCTTTATTTATAATATTGAAGGCACCACTATACTTGAAGCACAATACTGTACTGTAATATGTTTTGATAGGTGGGATAGTTGTAGTACAGTCGTAGTAGTTAGTATTAGAAGTAGTAATCAGTTATTATAGTGTAAAGAAATAGTGTAAGTGGGTAGTAAGGAAATATTTGATGTTGGTGTTGTAGGATATGAAAACTGATAATATATGTTGAGGTTCAGGTTAGAGAGCAAAAGACAAAACTGGTGAAGAGGCAACAGAATACAGTACAGAAATATAATGTTATAAATTAGAATGACGGTAGATATATCATGCTTCCCAATTCTCGCCAGCCAGGAACTGTCAATCTCTCATACTACACCTGAGCCAGGTGAAGAGAATTTTGCTTTTATATGCTAATTTTGCATCATTCATGTAAACTTGTTGATACAAAGTTTATTGTTTATGTCCTAATGAGTGCAGCTTTGTTGATAAGTATGGTTGGATAATCTGTGGCTGATATCAGATTTGCTCCTTTGCTACACACCTTTACAGTAGGTTTGCATGTTGGTTTGGGAAACTAATGGCTGCGAAGCGTAATTTTATATAACCCTTTAGATAATGAACTGGTTATGAAATAATAAACTCTCAATTGGGCTGGCCTACAAACATATTACAGGTTGACTACTGCGAGTACTGTATATCAAGTACAGTATCAAAAGTAGTTAACACACTCACTGGCATAATTTCTTCTGTCCTTGGGTTAAACTAAGGTTTCCTTCATCCTGCAACCTTGTCTTAGGGAGTGAAAGAACACCCACTAAGCTGAAAGGTGTATGTATACTGTAGTTGGCCCAAGTATAGAGGAGAGGAAGAATAAGTGCTGGAGTAATAGAGCCTTTATTATACTATACTGCTTGCACTATGACATGTTCTGCAATGTTTACAGTGTTGTGTCTGGCTTGGATTTGAATTTTTACTCTGTTGATAAGGTTTTGTCATTAGTAATACAGTATTTGTGTTCTATGATATCTATACACACCCTCCACAACTTTTGAGTGCTGTTTTGTTCATAATTGTACTTTTAACTGTACAAGTATTGTACATTCCTAAATTTTTATTTTTTAGAATTACCTTTCATTCAGTGTATGTTGACTTGGCAGTTCTGTCAAGGAATGTATATATATTTGTTACTGACAATACATGTATGATTTTCAGCTATGTTGTTGTTTACTCCCTCCCTTTACTTAAAGTGTACCCTATCACTGGGTGCCATATAAAATAGATCCTGTATTTTGTTATAATGGAGTTTGTAACACTGTAATAGCTTAACATTGAATTAGATTCAAAGAAATTTGTGTTTTCTCGACATATCATGCTATTATAGAAATGATTTTAGCAAGCTTTAAATTTACCATCAATAACATTCACTATGCAAATTCTGTAGATAAATTGAAATACAGTACAGGGAAGGAGAAAACATACAGATGGCTGTTTTGTCAATAAGCAGTAACCAATGACTTGTATGAGTGCAGCACTGACTTGCCAACCCAAAATCACCACCACAGGCTATGTACCCTCCCAACCTTCCTTACGACCAAGATGTGTATTTTGATGATGATGAACAAGTTAATCTGCTGACCGACACATCACTCCACCAACTCAAACATATTGGGTAACTAGCGTGCATGTGCGTGTGTGTGTGTGTGTGTGTGTTGTTTGTAAATTACAGTATTGAGATAGGGTGCTTTCCCTGATATTTGTTTTTTCCTCAATTCATTTCCTGTTCTCTAATGTCTTGCACATTTTAGGTCAATAGTATCGATGCACATCAGGGTGACTCAAGCAGATTTTTAGCCTTATTTCTTGTATAGTACAGTACTTGTATGACAGTGTTGCTTTGATGAGTGAGAACCTGCTTACCTTCCCTTAAAAACTACTGCTAAACTTAGAAGCAGGAATTCAGTCCACCACTGGATGGAAGATGTTACATGTTTTCCTTAGTCATCCCTTGTGTATTGAAACCTTTACCCTCGTGCACATGTTGTAGATAGGGAAGGATGAACTTGGTGCACCCAGGTCACCAGATACCAATTTAATACATCATTGCTTCTGTGTACATAGTATGTTTGCCCCTATTTGTTTGGGCCATGCTGTATGTGATTGGTTATTCTTGGATGGATTATTAGTATGATAAATCAACTTAGTCATACAAGTAGGATACCAAGGTAAGAATGTGTTTCGTGTAAGAAAGCAGAGCAATCAAGGCAAGGTAAGGGTTTAGTGAATGGATAGCAAGTTACATACTGTAGAATGGAAAAAGTGTATTCGTAGAAGTATAGAACTTGTTCAGAGTAAGGCCCAAAAGGGGCAGTGTAGAGATTATTTCTGTTAGGGGTGGAATCAAGTTCCAAGGATGGGTCAGATGTCCCATTTCTAGATAATTATATCATAAAATTTGGCATGGAGAACCTTTAAATCCAATTAATTTATTTCTGATGGACTTTTACTCCTGATACAATACTTGCTCTGGCTTACCTATTGTAACTCCACTTCATGTACTATCATCTTATAGATGGCAACATGCCATAGTAGCAGGTTTTATAGCATGGTGTTGGTAGAACACTATCTCATGACTGGAATTTTCTTTTCCCATTCTTAACCTAGCCTCAATTGAGGTAATTGTCAGAGTAAACTCACATGAGAATCAGTTAATTCATCACTAGGAATGTCCGAAAACTTGGGGCAATGTGGCCTGGTTTCTAAGTTAACACAAGAATACGACTAGTTTCTCCATTGACATGAATTCATGCACAAAGTTCAGTTAGGAGGGGGTGGGAAAAGAATGTAGTTTGACTTTAAAGGTTTGGATAGGGGAAGGGTAGTGCTGCTTCTGATTTAAGTTTAAGGGAAAATTACAGTACTTTTGGTGTGTTGCTGTACATACTTATTTGCTTGTTAAAAATAATACTGTAATAGAATTATAAGACTTTTGAGTTCAGTGTTATGTTATTAATTTTAAGACTACTGTGTGTAGTATACTAGTATGGTATGATATTAGTGCTCTAACTACTGAAAAAGGTAAGTTAGGTTAACTCTGCACTTTCCTTGATTGATTCAGTTTGCAGTTCTCCTGATGTTAAGGATTTGAGTTGTGTATGCTCACACTTCCCAAAAATACACAGTAGAGTTGTCTGTTCCATGGCATCTCCAATGTCTGATGCAGCACCCACCAAAGTATTATGATAAATAGTGCCATGACAAGGGTAGAGGTCGTAAGTTTGTAATTTTTTGCTATTTTTTATGTTTATTTCACACCAAAATGCATGGGCTTTTCTAGGTTTATATTTATGGAAGATAATTTTATTGTATAGCATAGTAAATTTAATTAGTAGTAGAGTCTAATAATTTTGTACTTTATAATTTTGTAATATTTCTATTCTTGTACATATTGTACAGTACATGACAATCATTACTATATTGTTTTTGGGGTAAATTTTTCCATCCCTGCACCTTTTTACAAGGTAGTGTTAGGCCTCAAACCATACAGTACACTAAGGAATTATTTAAAAACGGCTTGAGATTTTGTTGGAGCTTAAGGGGGTAGTACACTGTTCGTAAATCTGGAGCAAATGATTCCTCCAAACTATTCCAGGCAACAGGACATCATTATTTTTCTTCATCTGGGTCTGTTTCCTGGCATACTTTGGAGGAATCAAGGCACTCCAATGTACCAAAAGTATACTCTCCCCTTAACATGTGAAGATTCTCAAAAAAAAGAGATTTATTGAAGAAATCTTCAGAGAACAGTGAAAGCTGTTATACTCTTTGCCGTGTTATCTTAGTTCCATGGGGGGGGTCCGCACATCACCTCTCTCTCACACCAACTATTATTGAATGATATATTTTCATAACAAGGCTGTATAGTTTCATGATTGATCTGTATTTTGAGGGTAAAACAATTATTTTGATCTTATTATACCTTCCATTATACTTGGCAACCTGATATTCATGTGGTTTTGCCTACCATACAACCTGCGCGATCAGTGGGTCACCCAGATCAGTATAATTCAACTAGAAGGGTAGGCGCAGGATAACTTAGCTTGGTTTTTCCGACTTCCAGTAACTTTTCATGGAAAACTCGTTGGGAAAATTTTGATACAAAAAAATTGTATGGTTAGTTTTCAAATTATAAGCTGAGCGACAGGGAAAAAGGTGGGCAGACAAGACAGTGGGAGAGTGAAAGAGAGAGGTTGTGTGGTAAAAGCGCAGACTCGTTCTGACCTCACCCCAGGGGCCAAAATACGCTGCAAAAACTATAGCTTCATTCCTAGAATAATGCTATATTTTTCACTGAGTTATCGCATGTTTGATTATGACACTGTTTCAAGCCTTGTGTTTTGTTCAAATTTTGTTCTAGAGTTGAGACTCTATTGTTTTCTTTATATGTCACACTGCACCACACAAATGTTGAATCTAGATGGCAGTGCTATTCTTTTGCATTGTGAAGAAGTGCCATTAGGTCCTTACTGTCTGGCACTTAGTTTCATTTATACTTATTTATTTATTTTATTTTATTTTTTTTCCATTGTATGCTTATGCTTCATGTATTCTGAAATTACAGTACCAAGTATCATAGTGATACTTTGGTTCAAGAACATGCTTCTGTACCCTGAACTGTACTTCACATAAGGTACAACAACTTATTATGCTTCTTACTTGAGATCCAATTATGTACAGCCATGGCTGAAAGTCCAAATATCGGCTGTGGCTTTGGCCCACCCCATGCTCATGGACTTTAAACCATGGCTGTACTACTGTCTATTTCACAAAAGTTATGTTACCCTCCCTTTTTTTTTTTTTACTCTTCTCTTGCATGAACCTTGAATTTTTTTTTCATGATTCTGAATCAAGGCCACTTGATTATTGAATATTGCTACTACTGTACTTCTACCCAGTACTACTTCCACCACCGCTACCGTAGTACAACTGTGTTATTCATATTAGACCCAGTTCACTTCATGGTGAATCTAGTGGGCCAAGAACGTGCTTTCCCACCAACAATCCTCACAATGAGAGAAGAATTGAGGGTGGTTTTACATACTGTTTTCATCATGCCATTGCCACAACAAGAAGGCCATGCACTCCAATATCTGTGACTATAATGGGAGACATCAACAATATGTCCCACAGGCATCTTCCGTTCTGCTCACATTGGATCACTTCCATGTTTATCAGGTACTTGTATTCCGAAATGACATTTTTCTTGATAATTAAAAGTATTCCATTCCCCAATTAAATACTGTGCTACACCTTAAGATCTTGAACTGTTTCTGAAATTTGATTGTCCATGACTTTCTGTGCTGTGTACTTCTCTCAGGTGATTTTTCATTGTGATTCAATGCTATGTGGCCCAAGTTACTTGGTACTACTGTATGCTGTAATTACATTATTGTACTGTATTACATTTTATTAGAATAAGATAATTAATATACCTCTGTATTGTGTTATAGTTTGTAATCTAGTACAGTATACTGTATATGTATGTCATTTACAGTAGACGTATAATATTATACAAAATTATTCTATTCACCACTTCATTTTGTACACATTGAAGATTCTGAAAGATTTCTCAAACTTTTGTGATCCTCTGCCATAATTACAGGTTTTCACAGTCAGATGGTCCTTTGTTAAAATGTTGAATGATGATGATGATGAACCTATTCTCATTATGTGTAGAGCCTGTTGTACTACTGAAATGGTGACCAAATTAAGACAATGCTGTATTTATCAAGGGGAGAACCTCTTGATGGTAAATTAAAGGTCAACTGAATCCTCGAAACAATATCACAAGAAAGAATCTTTGTTACTAATATTGAAATGGTCAGTTTCCTATGAGAGTTTGGAGGAATCAATATCCCTCAGGTTTATCAAAAAGAGGTTCTGTCCTTAAGTACTAGTAGTTTTAACCCCAGATCTCATAATGGATAAGGTCAAGTCTACATGGAGCCAGAGGGTATTTAATACTGTACTGCAAGCCACCATCTCTTTGTGTTTTGTTCAGCAGAGAACAGGTATAGATTGAGGGACTTGGCTTTGTTATATATTATACAGATTCACTAGGAAAAAAATATGGAAATGGGGTATTGATGATGATGACTTTGGTGCCACCAAGTAAGTTGTCCCATCACAGTGTTTTTGCTTTATTTTAAGTACTGTTAAGAGGTAGCCTATTAATTGTATTTAATGGTTTATATTCAGTACAGTATTACACTATAGAACCATAATTACATTAATAGTTAATGGACAGACTTTTATGATGATCTTCAGTTGAATGTTGTGAAGCTCATCTGTAAACCATTTGTGATTCCTCTGATGTAAAATTATTTGATTCAAGAAGAGTGAAAGAAGTGAATATATTTCCGGGATAATTCAGCAACAACTGGATTCTCTCAACAAGACTCTCTTGATCAAGTGGGGAGCAGAATGCTGATTTACAGAGTTACTCTTATTCTTTCTTTCTTGGTATGTCAGGATCAAACTACATATACTTGGATGTAAAACAGGACAAGTTTGCAAAGTCATTCTAATTTTATACCATGCAGAAAAGCCCATGATATGTCTTACTGTATACTGTATTGTGTAATGCATTATACTGCAGGTATTGTAATTATATATTATACTTTTTTTTTATTCATGGCTGAAACTCTACCCTTGTTGGATACTTCTGTGACCATTGCTGGGTTCCTTCCCTCCCCCATGACATCTTATAAAATCAACGGTATTGCTCATTATTGAATGTGCAGCGTGAAGGTTCTCTGGAATCTGGAGGCCAGACAAGTCTTACTCAGAATCTTCTTCCTGAAGATTCCAAAGGCCCCATTCAACTAGGGTAAGTATTGTGTGCAATATATGTTGATCATTAAAGACCCAGCCATATACTGTACTGTACATTCCTTAACACAGTTTCATACAGTATCATAATCATATGTTCTAATTTTTTCTAAACTGTTACAGCTAAAATAGTTACCCTTGATAATACTCACCACTTCAGATTTTAGTTACTCAGATTTATCAATTTATTGAGATAAATGCATCCGTTTGGATAATGTTCTCTGAAGAATAATGTGTATCATGTATACTGTACTCATAAATTGAGTTATTATAACGAATTAACTTGTACCTGTACAGTAATATAATTTAGTACAGTAATGCTAAGGTGCTTTGTGATATATGGAGGACTTTATCACACAGTGCTAATTTATTGGCAAGTTTGATGAAAAAGCTTGTTTGATAAAATAGGTGATATTTTTTCATCAGTCAGAATAATACAATTTTGTATTACTACTTTAATACAAATTATTTTTTAGACAGCATATGACCATAGCTGTTGCTCAGTTATGTGCTTTTTCTATCTATGTCTCTGTTTGTAGTTTTGACACATTGCTTCCTTTGGGAACTCCCCTTAAAGGGGTGGCCGAGACAGAAGAGCCTCCAGTTCTCTCTGTTTCAGTACTTTTTTCTCATTAGCCAAGTCCTCCCATTCCACTCACATATCTCTCCTATCTGACTAGTGGTCTGTCTCTCACACTTGACCCCTCAGTTTTGCTCCCATACACCTTCTTATATCTTGTATAATAATCTTTATTATCAGGTCTACTTTTAAACATGTCTTCCAACAACTTCTGTTGTAGCTTGACAGTATGGTTAACCATGATTATCACCAAATAATACAGCACTGATGTTTGGCAGTAGGTAGTTATGCCATCTAATGCATACAATAACATTGTGATATTTATTGTGTCTAACTGCAGTTTTGTTGCTGGAGTCATCCTTCGTGAGAGAATCCCAGCTTTTGAGCGTATGTTGTGGCGAGCTTGCCGTGGTAATGTGTTTCTTCGTCAGGCAGAAATTCCTGAACCACTGGAAGATCCAGCAACTGTGAGTATTTTTGTATTGAACATACAGTAATTTCTTTTTTAAGTTCATTCCTTAGTAATAGAGCTGCATATAAGGTGAATGTTGTACATTATTCTAAGGGCTTATAGTTTTTGTGGTTGAAATTCCTTTCTCTTTCAGGGTGAGCAAGTGTACAAGTCAGTGTTCATCATATTCTTCCAAGGAGATCACCTCAAAATGAGAGTAAAGAAGATCTGTGAAGGGTTTCGAGCCACTATGTATCCCTGTCCTGAGGCCCCTGCTGATAGGCGAGAGATGGCCATGGGTGTCAAGACTCGTTTGGATGATCTCAATACTGTAAGAAAGTTGCAATGGAGTACTGTAATAAACTAGAAATTATGCTGCATATATAAAAATAGACTGCATTGATTTAGATTATACAGTACTCTTGTTTAGTGAAATCAGTGGCGTTCAGTTCATTGATTTGTGTATGAATAGTACAGTTTTTCCTAATTTCTTTGATTTTTTGCTTAATGGCACTGTGTTGGGAAATTGATAGTCTTCAATTTACTGGATTGTCTATATATATACAGGTGCTAAGCCAGACACAGGACCATCGCCATCGTGTGCTGGTCTCTGCTGCACGTGACATACGGGCCTGGATGATGAAGGTGTGGAAGATCAAAAGCATTTACCACACCCTCAATATGTTCAACCTAGATGTGATTCAGAACGGTCTTATTGCTGAGTGTTGGATCCCTGTGGCCAACCTTGAAGACGTTCAACTGGCTCTGAGACGTGGCACGGTGAGATTGTCATAGTATTATTATTTGACCATATGATAATGAGTAGAATCAGAGCTGTAATATGGAGGAGAGCTGTCCTTTCTGATTTATTTTTTCCTTACTTGGGATTGGAACCCTTTCCTAACTGAGAAAAGGGAAATTAGTTCTTGATGTTTTAAACCTACACACCCCTCCCTGGTCTACGAGTCTGAGTGTCAGAGCCTTAACCACTGAGCCACAACATGGATTGAAGATAAAAGATCAAACTGTTGTATGTATTGGTTTGTAATGTTTCAGGAAAAGAGTGGAAGTCTCCCTGCAATTTTAAACCGACTTAGTACTCAAGAATCTCCACCAACTTTTCACCGAACAAACAAGTTTACCAAGGCGTTTCAAACTCTGATTGACTCTTATGGTGTGGCTAATTACCGAGAAATAAACCCAGGTTAGTACCTGTATATTATTCAAAAGTTTTGAGATTTATAATGATATGATTTACAAACGAATTTATATCATGGATTTCCAAAAAGAATAATTTTAGCTGCTATAGCGTTTGGTGATGCATTTAATGTATCAATAGTCACAGACTAGAGCCGGCACAGCTGTTTCGTGCATTTTAGTGCTAATTATTTTCCAGTAACAACAGGGTCTAGATTTAGGACTACAAATTAACAAAGCATGACTAGATTAATATAGTACAGTACTGTACAGTGTTTGGAGAGGCCAAGTACATCGAAATCAGTGAAAATTATCCATAGTGCAGTTGTAATTCGGGGGCTGTTTTTCAAAGTTACTGAGAAGCATACTGACCAAGTCAAAATGTTCTGTTTTGTGGTTCTCTTTTAGAGGAAGCCACGACCATCAAAGTTTTTACAATATTAGACTTGTTGATAGATATAAATACAGAAAATAAATTATGAATTACGTGCTGTCCTGTACGTAATGTTATCAGTTATACAATTGTTTAATATATTTAGACATACTGTAGATATGCTTGGAGTAATTATGTTTTTCATTGCAGCTCCATACACCATCATCACATTCCCATTCCTGTTTGCCATCATGTTTGGTGACTTAGGCCATGGTATTATAATGGCACTATTTGGAGCCTGGATGGTGTGGAGAGAAAAACCACTGTCAGCCAAGAAGACTGATAATGAGGTATGTTATTTATTTTGTATAAGTTAGGAACAGTAGAAAATATTGAGAAAAACAACACTGAGAGAGCTGGGATGCAAACATAGTTTTGTGTATCACTGTACTGTAAATGCATTACTGAGAACTTTAAAAGTAGTTGCAGACTATACTTCTTTACCACTCCTGGGATTAAAACTGATTAGATGAACATTCCTGTCATTTGAACTTTAATATTTACCTCAGCTACATTCCTATTGTTTAGTAATTTTTTTAAATTGCAGTATTATACCATGTAGGTGCTGTACCAGTCATTATTATAGACAAAAAACATTTTAATTCCTTTAATAGATTTGGAACATCTTCTTTGGAGGGCGGTACATCATTTTGTTGATGGGTGTCTTCTCTATGTACACTGGTCTGATCTACAATGATATCTTCTCAAAGGCTTTCAACCTATTCGGTTCATCATGGCATCCAGTTTTCAAGTAAGAGTCAATAACTATTTGCCATAATTAACAGCTTGTCTTTATCATATAACTTTTTTTATATTGTGTCATTGAAACCTTCAGAATTTCTATAATCAGACTGTAGAACAGTGAAATATTTTTGCATTTGAGATGTTGGGACTTTTAGTATTTGTGGATGGTTTAGTTGCTTCACTGCCAGATCATTATGAAGTACCACTCAACCCAAAGTGACTTGGGGTTGATTTGATTCAATGCTGTGCACTCAATTTTGTTTCACCTTTGTCTGAATGGTAGGTACACTGGGGATTAGCCTATATCACAGCATATCATATACTGTTCAAATTGTAAGGCAATGGAAGCTGTAACGATACATACTTTTTTTTGAGGCTGGACTTGGGGGTCATGATAAGAGGGTTACAACCAAAAGCAGTAGTAGAAAGCTGGTAAATAATATATTGTGTATTAAAACTGTTTTTTGCTGTTCCTCTTCACAGTGATTCAGCGCTGATGTCTAAGGAACTTGCCCTGGATCCAGCCAACAAAGCACAATATGACCAATACCCATATCCTTTTGGCTTGGATCCCATGTGGCAAATTTCTAACAACAAAATCAACTTCTATAATTCCTACAAAATGAAGATATCCATCATCTTTGGAGTTATTCACATGTTGTTTGGTGTCATCCTGAGTGTGTGGAATCATCGGTGAGTTGATTATGCTTGTTCTACTAATACTGGACTATTAAGTATTTAACTATCCCTAAAGCTGGTACCGGTATGTGGAAAAGTAAAATAATTTAAAGAATAACAGACTAAGTAAGGAATGTTTAGGTTTAAAAAAAGAACTGTTACAGAAAATATTTTATTAATACCCACTCAACATTTGACACTAGTTATTCAAATAATAACCATTCTTTGTTGCAACTGTTTGAGTCCTTTTTTAACATATTACTGACATTACTATACACGAAATGTCTTTGGACACTCCAAAGTATGACTGTGCTTTTGTACAATTGTTATTTCAGTGACCTGGAGAATAGGAATTAAAGCTATAAATAGGGTTGGACGTTGAATGCTATAGAACTTCATATGAGCTACGAATTACAGAATATTATTGCTTTTGCAGATTCTTCAATCGACCTATGAGCATCTATTGTGAGTTCATCCCCCAACTGCTGTTCCTGTGTTGCTTATTCCTTTACCTGGTGTTGCTGGTATTTCATAAGTGGACATGGTATGGTGCTGGTGGGGATCCCTCTGTTTCTCCAAGTTGTGCCCCCTCCATTCTCATCACCTTTATTAACATGGTTAGTTAATTACCTCTACTCCATCTTCCAACATTGTGGTGATTATTTCAAACTAGTGACACATTATGTCTAATAGGTGTAATGAGTAGTATACGGCAGCATGCTTTTGTTACACAAAAAAATTGTTAGCTCTAAGAGTGGTCATCAACTTCTCTGATCTCTATCACATCCTCTCAATAACCATTCTACAATACAGTAAACCCACCCTAAGTTAGATACTGTACATATAAGCCGAATATCGAATAACTTGGACACTGTCAATGTCTCGGACACATATACAGTAAGTAACTCTGATGTATATCCGGCTTAATGCTGAAATATTCCGGGTGCATCGTTACAACAGCCTACAGCCTGAGAAGTGACACAAGTTGAATTTGTACAAAACTCAAATTAACATCTCTCTACCATACATTTATACCGTATGTTGACTGACCACATTTATAGTTATGCTTTTTACAATAACAGGTATGTATAAGCAGCTTATTGATTTGAATTAAGTAACTTTATTGCCTGAAAAATGGTGATATATTGATATATAATTGACCGAGTCATTGCCAAGTGAGCCACAGAGTCACATACGCATCGGTCATGACGGTAATACAACGGTGACTCCTTCCACACAGTATTTCTTTACCATAAACAAACTTGATCATTCCCCTGTTATTATAGTTGCCTGTATAGTGGATACATTGTTAATGTGAGATAAGATACGCTCTTTGTCTATAACTATGGTGGTTACAGTTGTTTAGATCAAAACTAAAGCATGGCCAATTGTTGCCCCCTTTTCTCCTATGTTAACAATATCGACACTCACATACAGTAATGCATCACTACTAATATTACTTGAAAACTTTCTCTTCAGTGCCATTAATGAAGTAAGCACAAAAATATCACAAAAATTGCGGGAATAATATGTCCATGTGGCAAAAAGGATGCCATGACTGACAAACTGACCGATACCAACACATTTCCTCACCTACCACCACACCACGATACCGTATTTCATGTTAATATACATTATTTGATATACTTCTGCAGTATTACATCCTTTTTTTGTTAAATTGTCATGGTTACTTGAGTGTGCAGCTGTGTATGGGAACCATAGATACAAGTGAAAGCACATGTAGTTTTGAGGGCGGGTGTACATGTGGCCAGTCGTATGCCTCGAAATTAAGCCCTCTGATATCTCTGATCTTCAGATCACTCAACATGGGTCTTCCCCCAATTGATCCGAGTTAATGAGGGTTTACTGTACACCATGCTGACTGTGCTTAGCAGACTTATACATCCCCTTTGTAATATCCCCTATCTTTTTATTAAACTTACTGATTGTACATTCGGCAGCATAAGCTTGCCTCATTTCCAGCTGTGAAAGTACAGGTATGAGCATAGTGATGTTGTAACACTATTTAAGGGGGTAATTAACTTTTGTTACATTGGAGTGTCTTCATTACTCCAAAGTATGCCAGGAAACAGGATCATATGAACAAAAATAATGGTGCTCTGTTGCTTGGAATAGTTTGGAGGATTCAGTTGCTCCAGATTTACCAACAAAAATTTTCCCATTAAATGCAGATGTGACAGACCCACTTTTCACATAGTAAATTATATATGTTGTTAGAACAAACTGGTTCAGAATGGAACTTTATATAGTCATATTAGCATTATTTAGTATACTGTATGGGAATAGACGTGAATTAATGCTGCTGGCTGTACAGTATATCTGACTGACAGACTCAGTGATGGTCATCTACTGTAGAAATTATGTGATGCTCGTTTCTCTCTCCTATAGGTACTGGTGAAGCCGTATGAAGAAGCCGGTCCTGTGTGCTCCTATTATATGTTTGCTGGACAATTTGGGCTGCAAAGGTTCCTCTTTATTGTGGCCCTGATTTGTGTACCCTGGATGTTGTGTGCTAAGCCTTTCCTTCTCCACCGTATGCACAAGCAGAGGACCATAGTAAGTTGAGGCTGGATGGTACATTGTCTCTAATCCTGTGCAGTGCCTTCAGTGCATATATGTACGCAAAATTGAAAATTAATTATTGCCGTAATATTGGTTGTTCCATCTATACTATCAGGAAAACAGTTGTTATGGGGTGAAATATACACCAGGAGAAGAATAGGTAAAAGTAAGTAGATTCAAACAACTAGGCCATCAGAAAATTATTTAGAAATTGTGTGTAACGAGGGATTTCTGTACTGCAATATAGCAATAGAAAATTGTATTTTAAATTATTGTAGATGATGCAAGCCAATGGTGGTGAAGGAGTAGTGGAGGAAGGTGGAGGTGATGCAGCAGCAGCAGCAGCAGCAGCAGTAGCAACAGCTGAGGAACATGATATGGGTGAAGTGATGATACACCAAGGTATACACACCATTGAATATGTTCTGGGCTCAGTTTCTCACACAGCCTCCTACCTCCGACTCTGGGCCCTCTCTCTCGCTCATGCACGTAAGTAAATTACATTCCTATGTTGTTTTTATGATGTAATCTGGTAAAAAAAAAAGTTGTAATGCACTATATTACAAGAAAATTTGTCACTTCATGCATTCACATAAATAATATCAACTTTAAAACATAATATGAATATCAGAATCAGACCTTTTTTCCTGACTACCAAACAGTTAAATTATATTCCCTCAGTTAACCTTGTTCATTGGTAAGAAATGGGTATCCAGTAAATGTTATACTAGACCAATATTCATTCATTCATATGTATTGATTAATTTTTCCCTCATGAACACTCCATAATGGCTGGCCAGGGTAGAAGAGGAATAACTTCTTTACCTCATTAGGTAAAGTATTATTGGTGTCTTTTCTATCCAATCCATTGTTTTAACAGAGCTGAGCGAGGTGCTGTGGCAAATGGTTCTACGTATTGGGTTGACTACAAGTGGCCTGGCTGGAGGTTTCCTTACATATGCTATCTTTGCTGTCTGGGCATTTCTTACTGTAGCCATTCTTGTCTTGATGGAGGGACTCTCTGCTTTCCTTCACACACTCAGACTCCATTGGTAAGGATAACAGCTGCAGTATTTCATCCTTTTGAGGAAGGAGATAAAAAATTAAGCAAACAATGAATAACATATTTTCCTGGTAATGTTTGTGTTTGTGTGAGACTGATATGCTGTTCCATCAACTGTATGCCAGCACAATTTAGATTCAGAATTTTAAAGTAAGTTATTTATTTTGATAATATTTTACATAAGCAGTACCACAAGTTATTGAATTTGTGTATTACTCTAAATAAATTATGAATGTTAACAAAATGTGTTCCTTTCAGGGTCGAGTTCCAGAGCAAGTTTTATGGAGGGACAGGATATGCATTTGTACCATTTGCATTTGAAACAATACTTGATCAGGCAGAAAATGCTGGACCAGAGCAGTAAACTGGGAAAATATTACTCGTTGAAACATACTTTTGAAGTACAGTAACTTTTTTTCTGATGCAGATACCTGGTATCAATAAAAATTAAGCATGAATGATGGCAAGCTTTCAGACAAATGGCTTTTATATGATCTCACTATTCTGATATATCCATTATTTCAGTTGCCTGATAATTGGGTGTTCTTGAATTTGCTTGAAACATTATAAAAGAAATTGTTTCATCTTTCATTCATTTGGATTACTACCATGACATACATTCAAATGCTGGAAAAAATTCTGAAATACAACCAGTTCATGTAGCAACCATCTTATTCTCAAGAGTTGTATATTTGATAATTTAACTTTGCAGGTTGAGATGGCATGAGTTTTCTATAAATGTTGTCAATATCAACAGACATTGTAGGGTTTCAAATAGTCCTACAAATTTAATTTTCCTGTTTAAGGGGATTTCCATGAGGGAACATGTTGTCAATCTGTATGAATGAAGGAATTACAGTATTTTTGTGACATCTCAACACTGTTGAAAGAGAAAAAGTGAGCTAAGAAATTTCATTCAATACTTTACCACTTTTGAAATGTCTTCAGTCTACTGTGCTGTAAGTATTTATTCCACCAAATATGATAAAAAAAACTACAATAATTAAACTTATTGAAGCTTGAAAGGGAGAGTGATGTGAGTGTGACCTATTTCACGGGTACTTTGTCTTTACTTTCTGTATTCTGCTTCCTTTTTCTAACCTTGACACTAGGGCCCCCTAGTGATGATTGAAGATTTTTGTAAAACCAGAGTTACTGATATTCATACCAAGCTTTAGGCTAAATACGTAACAGTATCATCCAATTAGTTTCCATACAGTTTGTTTAACAAAACCTAATATATATTGAACATATTTCATGATTTTATCATCTTTCATTAATTAAAAAAAATTATACAACATACTTTGTGACTTGAATTGGGCAGCTCCCTAGCACATTGATGTAGGCATTATCTTCAATAGAAACTACCAGAATAATAACTTATTTTAAATGTCTATTTTGTTGTTGAAATACATATATTTCACTAGTTTTAAGTTTTATTGATAATGATGATAGTGATATCCAACAAGTCACAATGTGTTTACTTTCACAGAGCTGGCAGAACAGCAAAATATAAGTCATGGATGACTCTGTGTTCCCATGCACACCCTTTTCTACCCTGCTGTATGCCAGCAAATGGATGAATTTCATAGCTGTAAGCTTCCATAGTGAGAGGTCTAGTCCTGCAGCAGTATGTATAGGACTGTGTTGTGGAGAGAGATACTGCACCTACTTCTTCAGGGTCTGTTCATGAGCTGAACAATTTAAGAGAATCTAAATTTTACTCTTTTCTTTCTGTTTCAGTTACCCCATTAAATTAATAACGGTATGATGTTTATAAAATTGTCTTGTATGTTTGTTTTGTACATGTTCAGATATGCTATACTTAATATATTATTGGAAATTATATGTACATATATGCATGTACAGTATGTAATAGGCTTGCATATTGAATCATCATAGTTATATCTAAAGCATAGTGGTAGAATTGTTCTTGATTATACTGTATATTTGGCAAGAATTCAGTATAGGCTGATACAGGTATTACTGGAATTGTGTATTTGATGTGATTCATGTATAGGATGGTCATCATGGGAGGATGTGATAATGAACAATGATGTAAGTTGCATTGTTTTATTGTTCAGCTTCTAAAGTATTATGGTAGTTGTTTCTGTGGGTTTATGATGACAGATAAAACTGTTTACATAGTATGCATGCATTGTTAGTATCATAATTGATTAGTACAGTATGTTTATTCAGTTATAAGCCACAAGTTCTAATTTTAGTTTGTAATGACACTTCATATCTTTAAGGGCAATGCGTAGCCTCAAAATTTACATGTCCCATAAGTTAATTTGAATTACACAAATGAGTACAGTACAAGGAAAATTCTTATTCTGAATATATTTAGTATTCCTTACCTTTTTACCCATTCAGATTTTAGTTTGATGACACAAGTTGTAAGTTTAGATTGCTGTTTATAATGAGTCAAGTTTATTGCCCATAAAACAACGTCTTCATTTCACCATGTGGCTTATAATTGAGTAAATATAGTGTTATTTTTACTGTACTGTACTGCAAATATAACTATCAGTACAGTACTGTACTTGTACCTTCAAATGACCTCCTCCTTACAGACACAAATGTCAAGTCTACTAGATCCATTTTACTTATGCAGAGCCTTATTTAATTAACTATTTAAGAGTTGTGTAGAAAAGATTTAGTTAATGAAACATATTTACAGGATAACTTGTGACTTTGTATGTTTTTTTTCTAATGAAGTCAATACAAGGGAAATAACAACTTCCCATTTAATGAAGGAAAACTAAGAATACTATTTTGGCAAAATGGAATAATTTGTTCATTATGTACCAAATATTCTACTTTCTAATATGGTAAGGTTTATTCTGACAGTCAGACCTACATCTTTACAATACAGACACAATCACATGAATACTGGGACTATCTTCAGCCTAGCTGCTGGAAACTGTGGTCTTCTTTAAAGTTAGTGTCATCTTGCTGTTCATTTGACTTTTCCTCCTGTCCTTCAGTTTCCTTCATGCTTGCTGTTCCATCTCTCTATCACACTCCCTCGACCTGCAGGGTGTTACAGGGGTTGGGCAGTCTTTTTTCATCCTCAAATTAATCGATCCTATGACTTAAGTGTAGGTAGCTCTTTTATCAGTAGCTGAATGTAAGCAATTCATTGAGTAATGCTATGTTGATACTAGGATGAGAGGAAGAAAGAGAGGAGAGAGAGCAGACACGAAGGAAAAAGAAGAAAAGCTGGAACAGAATTTACTTGGGACTGATAATTGTAAGCAGATAGTCTACTAAATGTAACTTTGTGCCACATGGATGGACTAGGTGCTAGGACATCAGTATATTCCATTGTATTGAAGTGACCTCAAATGAACAGATAATGGTTACTTAGGAGTACAGTAATCAGTGAATCTCATTGTGTTCATGTGGTATCTACCAGGTACAGTTCATTATTATCAGTGTTCTAGTGGGGCATGGTCAGCAAAAAACTATAATGAAGTCCTAAATAATAATAAGTCCAGCACTACTATTACCGTAACTTTATTCCATTAATCTTGGAAGACCGTATTATTTAGAAGAAGTTATGGGGAAATGGTTGAAGCAAATATCATCAAATATTTGTTGGCATTATTGATTTGGTATATTTATTTTTAGACCAGTACAAGGCACAAGTATTTTTTTGTTTATTATTTTAGCTTGTATAATCAATAGTTATACTATTGGGTTCTTTCTACATACTGTAATTTTTAAACTTGTTGACCTAGTCATTGTGGCATCAACTCTCCTCTGTTTTCCTTCATGTTAAACAAATAAATTTGTTAGAAAATCCATTCCACGATTTTTTCTTGTAATATAGTACAGTACAGTAATTATATTCCTGTTGAGTTAAGAATACCAGTAGGCCTATAATAGTGGTGTTGATACTTCATGCCTTCACAAGTACAGTATTACTTTAGGTCCCCGCACAAGAGCCACCTTTCAGTGGAGCTGTGGCGGATACTCTGGTATTGTTGATGATCGCGTTGGTCGTAGACTCAGCTGGTTGGTTGTTGGTTAGTGTTCTGGACTCATAACCTAGAGATCGGGAGATCGATTCTCTCAGGTAAGGGCCTGAGAATATTTACTCTTCCGATTTGAATGTCAGGTACTAACTATAAGGCCACCGGACGTCTTAAAACACCTCAGCTGGTACCATAATTTTTATATATTATAACGGCTGCAGTATTTGGGAATAATCCTCGCTTCCCTCTCTCTGTGGCTGGGTACCAGTTCGGAAGTCGTGACGTGTGTGTGTGAGTGGCAGTTGACCTGGGCCATGGTAACGGGCTTCATAAAGCCATGTCCAATATCAGATCATATACAAAAAATGTTATTGACTTTGGTATATTGATGTGTAGTGGAGAAACGCCAAGCTCCCTATCTTCCAGTGTTTTTGAGGAGCCATGCGATGACAATGACATCCATGGTGGAGCCTTGGTTACAATCATTATTTATATGACCAAGAATTGAGTATTTGGCACGAATATAGGCCTACATCGTTATTATAAACAGAAGTATTTGCGAAAGCTAAGTACGATTTCTCCTTAGGACACAAGGAAACAGACCACACAGTCACGGATGGAGACATTGGACTATTGGAATGGCAACTTAGAAAAAGATGTGAAGACAGTGAAGCCCTGCAGGGCCTCTCCTGCCAGCACCATGAGGCAGGACTCTGGATATATAATTATTGGTTATGTTGTTGATGGGAAATATTGACTTTACAACGGCACCTTATAAACTTATATATATTTTTTTTATCTTAATCTATTTCCCTTTTTACTTTACAATTTTCTATTCCCAAAAATGCTTGTTACAATTTCAATGGTTGATGGGAAATATTGCCTTTACAACGGCACCTTATATCTTAATCTTTATTTTGCACCTCATACACCAATATATATATAATGCTCTTTCAGTCGGGCCCTCCTATATAATTTGAGACCGACTAAATATGGCGACTATTTCCCTTTTTTTTTTTTTTTTTTTTTTTTTTTTTTTTTTTTTTTTTTTTTTTTCCAAAAGTGCCTGTTACAATTTCAATGGTGCACGTTTCATAATAACATCTTAAAGTACAGACGTACGATGTATCAGTAATTATCGCGGGGAAGATTTTACAAAATACATCTAACTCGGCCATCACTCCGTTCCCCAACTTCCATATTAAATCCGCTGGCGTTCACACGCAACCCTTCAGTTAGTTACCCCGGTTCCCGGGGTAACTAACTGAAGGGTTGCGTGTGATCGCCAGCGGATTTAACAGGGGAACAGTGTTGGCCGAGTTAGAAGTATTTTGTAAAATCTTCCCCGCGATAATTACTGATACATCGTACGTCTGTACTTTAAGATGTGTACTTTAAGTGTTTTATTTTTTATGTTACAAAATATGTTATCACTTATACCAAAATGTTGTAACGTCCTACGTTTCGTTATGATTCTGTAAAATTACCCTACGCCCTACAGACAAGGATTTGAGGTCGAAATGCCCTACATATAGGGCGATTACCCTACGGTTGGCAACACTGGACTCTGCACTGTCTGCAGGAGCAGGCTGGTTGTTGCGAGAGTTGTTGGGTGAGATTAAAAAGATAAAAAAAATAGTTCATCTAACTTTTATCCGATTTTCCAGGGTGATAAAAACGTTTCTGAGGGCAGTTAACAGGAGTTTGTCCCTACTTCATTTATTTATCTTAATGTGAGATTCTAGCTTTTTTTTTTTTATAATAATATACAATCAGTGATCTAGCAGAGCTATTATAATAATTATATAATATTATATATTATAGAAAAAAATTGTAGCAGTGTTGCCAGATCTGGCTAGGTCCCAGTATTTTGCTCCGGTTCTGCTTGTCCTATATCACGGTTATTTCCCGGTAGTTTGTCCAGCAGGTTAGGTCTCGGTAGTCTGATGCTGTCTAAGTTAGGTTAGGTTAGGTATAGGTCAGCAGGCTAACTTCAAATTCCTCATTTGAATATCTTGGAATGGGACATTCCCGAAGAAAATGCCATAGAAGAAAAGTGTCTTAGAATTGTATAAATGAGTGGGTAAAGATGGTAAAAATATCGTAATACCAACCGGCAATAGACTAGATATTTACTGCGAATTTATAAAGCAAATCTAATGAAAAAATGTATGATAATTACTTATAACATAGCGCCTTTTTTCAACCAACTTAGCGCATTTAGAGACATTTTAGTTGGTAACTCTGAATGATCATAATAAACACTATAGACTCAACCAACTTACCACAAGGAGAATTAAAATTGTGTCGAGTGTTGAGATGGATTACAGTCGGGTTAATATAAAGCCACTGAAACTGAAAGGGGAAAAAAGGTTTGTCATTAACGTGTGTGTGTGTAGGTAAGAAAGAAAGTGTGTGTGTAAGTAAGAAAGAAAGGTATTACAGAATAACTGAGTTTTTGGCTAGGATTGAGCAGTATTACCACATTAGGCTAGGTCGTGGGAATTTGCCCCAGTCACTTTCTGATAGTTTACATTGGTTATACCCGGTAGTTTGCCCAGGTTAGGTCCCGGTAGTCTGCTATGGTCTACGTTAGGTTAGGTCAGACTAGTTTCCAAATTATGTTTGTAAAACGGGGCATATTTCGAAAATGGAGCATATCCGAGAGAAACACCATAGATGAAAAGTGTCTTAAAATAGTCCAAAATAGGGGTAATGATACTAAAATATATAATATAGTGAACACAGTTCTTCTGTAAATTTACCGAAAGAAAGTTACCAAAGAAAGTGTGTGAGAAATAAAGTGTGTATATGTGTGTTTGTGTATAAGTAAGAAATAATGTGTGTGTGTGAGAAATAAAGTGTATGTGTAAGTAAGAATTAAAGTGTGTGTGTGTAGGTGTGAAAATTGGTGGTAAATGAGTTATTCAAATATCACCAAATTTTACTTGATATCGAAATTATTGTTGATATTTTTTTCAGTTGAACGTTATGCTATCACTTTTAATACTGTATATATATAGCCTATATACTCGGTGTATGATGTGTGATTATATTTTGAACCATTGTTTTCAGGTCACACAAGAAACACAAATCAAAGAAGAGAAAAGCAGAGGATGAGAGTGGTAGGAGCAGTGATGGATCCAGGAAAAATACAGACACGGCAGATCATGGTGGTTGGTGGCACTGCGAGGCTCTACAAGAGGTGGGAATTATTCTCAAACAAAAAGCTTACCAAATTTCCGGGATTGTGGGCCATATGCAAGAACATTTGCGGTATTGACGATGGCACTGTATTTTGTGTACAGTAGTTAGCTATCATACCATTACCACACGATAGTCAATACCAAGGATATTCTTGCATACGGACCAAAGCTGTAACACTAAATAATTTGAATAGGAGAAAATTCTATATGGTTCACTTTCCAAAAATTTTGATTCCCAGGTAACAGATCGGGATATTTAGAATGGGAATATCACTTCCAAGATCAGTGGCAAAACTCTCTCTGTTTACTGGAGATTGAGATGTTACCATATGCATAGTTTCTCCCTCATATGTAAGAGAGTTTTGATCCTGTGCAAAAATTATTTACTTATAACATTTTTTAGTCTCATGTTAGTTTCCTCAATTTTCTCGGAGATGCTGTAAACTGCTTGTTATAGAGCTAATATGGGGTAAAATCGCATCACCATCAAACTCGGTGTTGTCCTTACAAATTTATATATGAAATGTATACTACTGTAAATTCTGAGTTGCAGATATATACACTCATGCATATAAATTAATGAGAAATTGATTTTTTTCTATGAATAGATGACCGGTTCCTTGGCAATTCAGCTTGGGGATACTCCTATATATGTCTGTGCTCTCGACAGCGGATTGTTCACGGCTGGTGCTCCACACGATGAAGGTAAATTTTTACTGTATCGCTTATGAAAATAGTATTTTTGTACTTCATTTGATCTCATATTCCAGGGACTGTCATATTATTCCCTAATTCATTTACAGTACGTACTTCCCATCATGATTTAGTTAAATCATCAAAAGATCAGTATAAAATAGTTTTCACTTTCTAATATTAGTTGTATATGATGTTCCTCAAGCTATCTGGTCGAGCAGCCCCGAGCTCCTAAGGAAGGCCATGGCCTGAACTGGGCTTTCCCACAGTGCCTCAGAGAGTGTATGTTGTGTTGTTGGAGAGTGTGGTTGTGTACAGTCGTGGTCAATAATAATCATCCACATATGGGCAACTCAAACATATTGCTCACGTTCTCGTAATATGTTATTGTTTTGATTAATGAGTATCTGATTGAAGTAAATTAGAAGATGCTGCTAAATCAATTTATTGTAAAGTTTACCAGCTAACAATCTGAGGGAAACTATAAAACTTTTACATGAGTCACCACCAATGTGGATGATTATTATTGACTGCGACTGTACATTGCAGTCTTCCATAATGTGTTTAATAGAATGGGGTGCTGTGTTGCATCCCAAACAGGCATCTACAATGGCTCCATCCAGTTTCTTCTAATATTAGTTATTATACATGAACAAGTGACTTTGCATTTTTTAGAAATAATGGATATTAGCATAGTGGAAATATGCATTTAAGTATTATATTTAGAGGATGAACTTGGCCATACACTACTCCTAGGCAACATTCTACATCTATATGGTGCAATTGCGCTTGTAACGACACTTATATTTCTTCAGCCCCAGTGTCATGTTCTTTTTACCCTAGGAGATGGACCATCTCCAGAGGAAGTATTAACTGGTGTACCAGCTGGGGATAACCGCACTGCCCTTAAGTCTGGTTATAACAAATACTTGGGTGTGGATGGAGCTGGCCGTGTAGTAGGCAGAGCTGATGCCATTGGACCACGAGAGATGTGGCAACCTGTCTTTCAGGTATGGAATATATCAGAATTTTGATGAGTTTGAATAGGCCTATCAGTTTTATTAGAACCAATTGACCACTAACTTTTGGTCCCTAAGCGGAAGAGTTGCTGAGAACATTTCCTATGTGACACTGACATTCCTTTCCTCTATCTATGATTACTTCTCCATTAGTGTCCTGCTCTATATTGTTTAGTCTTATTACTTCCTCATGCTGTTTATTTCCTTCATAAAATACAACACATCTTCCTCTCTGTGAAGTGAAATGTGCCAAGTTTTCATTCACCATACAGTATTTTGATACCATAGCTCTATGCTCCTTTCATCAAGGCTTAATTAATGGACATACTGTATGTCGTGGGGGGAGCTGAGAATTTCTTGGCTTGAAAGGGGGAGTGATGTGTGTGTGTGACCCTTCTTACTTAATACTTTGTCCTTACTTTCTGTACCGGTATTTCTGTTTCCCTTTTCTACCCTTGGCACTAGAGCCTCCCAACACCTTGAAAAATGACAAATGGGGCAATGATAATGATGTACACAGATTGATCATACATGAATTTCTTATCAGAATTTTTGTGTGCTTTACTTTCAGGAAGGGAAAATGGCATTGTTAGGAGCAAATGATTGCTTTCTTGGCCTTGACGATGATGACAATGTTGTCGCCACCTGTGCAACAGCTGGATCTGAACATATGGTTACCATACGCAGCAATGCCATCAGGTGAGAGAAAAGAAAAGGGCATATCTTCTTACAAGATTGTATTTACAGGGACTTTGGGTCAACTGAGACAAATGCACACTTCTTTAGTTGTAACAAGGCTTCCTTTCTTTGGATATACCAAACTAGAAGTTGCCGGCCTGCATGTGCTATGAGTATCTTTGTCCATTTAACTCTCAGAAAAGAACATTAATATGGTTACTGCTGTAAACTGATTACATACTGATGATAGTCATCAGATTTCTTGGTTTCTTTCTTATAAATTTTTAGTTACCAAGCTGATGACTAGGATCTCTCTTACCTACTCTGTTGAATGATGTTGCAGGGAGTGTGATCGACCCAAAGAGGTGCCAGAAGAGGAGCGGGGGAAACTGAAAGATGTGGAGAAAAATTATGTCAAAAAGTTCCAAAAGTTCCAAGACAAACGTTTGAGGATTAACAAGGAGGGTATAGCTGAACTTAAATCTGCTAGGGAGGAAGGTATCCTTCATGAAGCGTTGTTGGATCGCCGCTCTAAGATGAAGGCTGACAGATACTGTAAGTGAGGAAGATACAGTAATTTATTAGTGTTTGTGTAGTGAAACTAGGTTTTAGTTAGGAGATATGAAGGTACTGGTTTGATACCAAAATAATAAAGTATAAAATGAACAAAGTATTCATATTTTACCTTGCTGAATAACAATATTACAGGAAAATTAATAGTAGAGGTAAGTACAGTTGCCAACAAAAAAGTGTTTCCTGTCCCTCCTATCTATCATCATCATCATCTCTTTCGTCTTGCAGGTTTCTCAGGACGAGGGCAGTCTTCTATCATCCTCAACTCATTTTGCTAACACCACCATTCCTAACACCCAGCTCATATTTCCTCACCCTACCACTACCTGCTGTCATTACCATTCATCCCACTACCAACATCAGTAGCCCTCATGCTTCCTACTGCCAACACCACCATATCTCCTCCCTCCAATACTACCTTTCTCGCTTCGTACCTACTAACAACATACACAAATCAGGGACGGAAACAGGTGCTATGAATGTCATATCCATTTCAAGGCTCTCTCCCTGTGTGTGTGTACTCTTAGTTAAAACTACATAATTATATCGCCGGTAATTTTTGGTTACACCTCGGCGGCACTGAAACCAACACGGTATGGGTGGTTTCCACCCACCCTGCATTTATCTCTACAGTATGTTCATAATCATTCCACATTTTTCCGTGTGGGTGGGTGGAGCTAGAGTTGTGGGTAGTAGGCCTACTCTGCGTATGGGCGCCCCCTTAGAATCGAGACACTCACTTTTAATCCTTCAACTGTCCCTCTTTCCTTTTATTTCCTTCGTTCATACAGTGCCTTCCTTGGTGCCTTCTACTCTGGTGGCGTTCGCTCCTCGTACGTGGATTAACCTATGGCTCTGTTTGGCAATTCCTGCAGGAGTCTGGTCACACGAACCAGAATGAAAGAATGAAACAATATTGTAAAAATAGAGTGCGTTGCTCATTTGCAGGGGAAATTTGGGGCAGTGGTGGTGAGGCTGCAAGTAAGCGGGTTGCCAAGTGTGGTCGGCGCAAGGGTCCGCATGGATTAGCGCAGGCGGGCCACGGTACGGGACGCTGGTGGTAGTAGTCGTGTGCGAGCCCTGAGCGTGTGTGGGTGCGCGACGCCCCTGTCTAGTCACGCCCTTACAGACCACTCGGAATCTGTGGCCTCAGTGTTTCTAGCGAGGACCTTCACCCAGCTAGGGACCATATACTGCCCCGTGATCTAAGGTAAATGTTTGTCAGCGTATTAGTAGTAAGACGAGACGTGGCGGGTGGTAGGTGAGGTAGCCTAGGTAGGTAGGTAGGCCGGGCAGCAGGGGAGGGAAGGAAGGTTGATGGGGCAGGAGGAGAAGGATTTATGGAGTAGGGACGAGGGAAATAAGGGAGAGTTTCCTGTGGTCATTATTTTGTTGTCCCTCACACCTGTTGGTCCTCCTCAGGGTGATTTCCTCGTGTAACCGTCTCTTTCTGCGTCGGGTGTGGAACTACAGGAGCATAAACTTACCTGACAAACTTACTTATTCCCCTACTGAATATGTTTTCCCTGAGAGTTGCATAGTACAGTGTTTCCTGCCACTAGCCATTCCACGTATACCCACTGTCATCAGCATCCCCACCCAATACCACCATCCCTCCCCAACCTATCCACCTAATACCTTCAGCCTTCCCCAACCCATGTGCACAATATACCCAGGCTTCCCCAACCCATTCACACAATACCCTTAACCTCCCCCAACCGTACACACCCATACCCATGGTCACACTCAAGACAGCTAGCTCACCTAACTTTTCTCCACCCAACACACATCACCCGTTTAGACTTACTTACCTAACGCACTCACCCACCCACCCACTCAGATTTTACACTCACCAGCCTAGCACATCCATCCTACCTTACACAACACACTTCGCCACACTAAATTGTACAGAAAATATATTAACTAATAGTTCTAAACGACACGAAACAGATCCTCAGCTTAATTATTACTCTACTCAAAACAACAAAACAAACCCATACACACCCCCTTTCGAATTAACCCATACTGCATATATAATTATGGTCTATACCCTGTAAGCACCCAGACAAACCACTAACTCTACTTTCCGTACCCAAATTTACATCCAACTGTTCTATCTTGGCATTCCCGGTCCTTCTCTTTCCCTTGTCTTCCTCTTGCATACCCCTTCTACCCCCGTAACCCCCGTTGTGTACCCAGCCACCCCACCCATCTGATGCCCATAAGAACTACTCAGTAGGTCCCCCACCCAATCTCCAGTGCATCAGTGGTCCTCTCTCTCTCTCTCTCTCTCTCTCTCTCTCTCTCTCTCTCTCTCTGGTAAATATTCATAATTGATATCACCGCCTCGTTTTTGATCAGCTGTTCGATATCTTACGGCAATCTTTGGGTGACACTAGAACTTTGACCAATTATATAATTATCCTGAAAACAGTATTGGCTCTGGACTTTATTTATGCCGTCACCCATAACAATAAAGTCCATAAAATCTCCAACACCAGCGTATTTTCTCTAATATATTAAACCCCGTAATGATTCACGCGGCTGGTCTTTGAACGTTATTCTTAGTCGTTTGGGTTGGCAGGTTGTTGTAGACAGACCTCAACTGTCATTGGGAGTCATACCGGTACTGGTAACGGGTAAACCCCATCCTATAATTACACCAACAGTCACTCACCTGTGTCACATTGCATATGGTATCTTCAGCCATATTCTTGATTTCTCGCACCAGTTACATTCATGTTCACTATTCCTTTTGTTTCTGTATTATAATTTCCTCTCGCCCACTTGGTTCACCAGTTACGTTCGTATTCACTGTTCCATTTAATTCTGTATTATTATAATTTTACTGTATTATTAGGAAGCTAAAGTAAATACAACACATTCTCTCCCCTTTAAGTTGACATCATACTGTTGGAGTCTTGGAGTAACGAGGAAGTTTGTTGAGTTGCCTCAGAAGTATAAATAGTCAGCCTCGTAAGGGCAGATTCCCATTACTTCATCGTTGGTAAATTGTTGCAGATTAGTGGCAAGGGGTTGGCAGGTTGGGATAAGAGGGTTGGCAGGTTGGATAAGGTGTTGGCAGGTTGGGGAAAGGGGTTGGCAGTTTTGGGGTAGGTAATAAGAGGTTGGCAGGATTGGAGGACGTAGTGGATTGTAGTGGCTATAGTAAGATTTTACACGTCAGTGGTGTACTGTACTGTATAAATCGTCAACGGGGACATTGAATACCGTACCCCATTTGCTGACTGCAGAGGAAGGAAGTGAAGTGACGGGGGATTGGTGGCAGGGGTAGGGGAATCAGCTGTGTGTGGTGTGGCCAGTTCAAGTGAGAGTGGTACAGATGGAGGGGGAGGAGGGGAGTAGCCTAGTGAGTTAGTTGTCCACGTGCTGGCTGAGTTCCTTACTGTGTACATTGTCAGAGCACACCTCATTTTTATCATTACAACCCTTGATACAAATACACCATCCATACAAGCTTTTTGAAATAGTGGATTCATTGTATAGACTTTCATTGTGATTCTTACCGGTGCAGTACTTAGAGAATAGAGATCACCACCACGACTATTGAGTACAGTATATCAAAGATACTCGTCCATCCTGCTACCCTTCAGTAACTCTTTATTAACTATATTAACTGTGTATATTTGGGGTTGAATAAGAATGTGCACAATCACTTTCATACCTGATTACTTTGGACTTGTAATAGGTTACTTACTGGTGTGTTTACGTTCAGTAGCCTATAATTATATATTAAGAAGAAGACTGATAGTAAATGTTATACACCGGAATTTCGGTGCGCCTAATTTCTCTCTCTCTCTCTCTCTCTCTCTCTCTCTCTCTCTCTCAAATACTTAACCCACAGCCAAAATAAGTTACTCTGAACGTGCGAGTGAAAATAGGAAGGAGGGAGGAAGGGATGTAGAGGGTGTCATTTGTTGTGGGTGTTTGGGTGGCGATGCAATAGTTCAACACAACATATACCTTACTCCCATATTGTTGTAGGCCGTTTTTCTGACGTAGCTTGTAGGAATCAGTGCTCACTAATTCGGCCCAACCAAACCATGCGCTATCAATATATACTGGTATATGTTTATCTGGTTGTCTGTCTGTCAGTCTCTCTGCCACGTGGGGCCAAATGTTCTGCCCCAGGCGCCGAGCCTAGTTACTTGTGAGTTTTTGCTGCCTCTAAAGTAACATCCACGCCGCAACCGCTGGCGACGTGAGGTTGGCTTCGGTGCCAAGTGAAACGCCGGATGCCACTGGCCTCTACCCCATGGTTCAAGGGCCAATCACACTGGCACCTGTTTCCTTCCTCCTCCGTTCTTTTTCCTCGTATTTTGGGTCAGATTTGCACACCGTCTTTTATGTTTTCTATTTTTTGGGGCAAGTCGTTAGATGGAAAGGAATTGACCTGACGAATTAGAAGAAAATAATGTTTCAATGTTTGGGTGGGCGGATTGAACTGGAGGTAAAGCAGTTATCACACTCCTAGCACCCGTCTCTTATATTTTATTTACCGTTGTCTGTTTTACTTTATTTCTCTTGAGTTAATATTATACACTGATTTTCTTGTGACCTAGTTATCTAGTACGATCATTTTGTGCATATACTTCAAGATAGGAAAAGCAAACTGGGAAGTGAGAAGTGTCATATTTTTTATTGACAGTTTTGTAAGAGAATGTGCGAGTCAGGTATTATCTCATTTGCACTGTCATTAATCACCCAGATCAGGAAATTACCAAATCCTCGAACAAAGATGTGTGTTTCTATCTTTTTTTTAACCACTTGAGTTAAACATGGTAATATTATGCAATACTAAACCGATGATAATGACTGGACACGTGCTCAGGTGGTCGAGATTTGCTTTCTTTGTTTGTCATGCTCTCCCGAATGAAGAAAAATAATAGAATAAAATATATATTAACATTTGCTGTGTGTGGTTACTTACTACTCATGAAAATTATATTGTGACCGGCTCGAGTAGCCTACGTGGTGTGAGAAAGTGATTGGAGTGCATTGTTGTATAAAGTTACCGGAAATGCAATTGATTAATGGAAACGTAATTGCAAGTCCGTGTGAGGTAGGCAGAGACTGTTGAAGTTTGGAAAGGGATTGGATCGGGTCCTCCAAACAATCCCCAATGAAAACAAAGGACTTCAGTGTTACAATATAATAAGGAAACTGTTTTGTGAATCAGTTTGGCGGATTCAGCAGCCCACAAAGTAACGTTCAAAAGATTCTTCCCTTTAAGTAGCCTATCGTAGGCCTACTATACCCACAACACCACAGGCAACAACACCACCCAATGTGAAACTAATGCTAGTATAGGTAGCTTCGAAGTTGATATTTCTATGTGTTCTGTAAATCGATGTTTGAGAAGGTGAAGGTGGAGAGAGAGGAATATGGTTCTGTTCTATCCCGTTATTTTTTGTCTTTGCTAGGGGGAGAGGAAAATGGTTGTGTTCTAGCCGGGTTTTTTCCTTGCTCAGTACTCTTTAAAAACTACTGACCACAGATTGGATCGAGCCTTATAGAGGGGAGTAATCAGCCCAGTCAAGGTCAAGAAGGTTATGTGATGCAAGTTGAGTGTTTTTGAACGGGGTCTTCTGTTGTGAATTGGAAGCCTACTGATTCCTACTAACTATACCAGATGACAGACGCCCTCTAAGGTACCGGTACTAAAAGGGAATTAATCTGTTTCGTTGCATATTCTAGTGTGGAGGAATCAGAGACCTTCCAATTCACCAACAAAAGAATCTTCCACTTAACTGGACCTTCAGTTGTGTGGCCAAATTGGAGACACGTCGATTCCTCCAAACATTGCCAAGAAACAGACCATGTAGTACCTCAGTAGAGTATAATTAGGAGACTTGTTTCGCTGCATAGGCTAGTTTGGAGAAATCAATAGTTATTCTTTGCCCCTCAATTAGAAGTCCCCATCCAATTAAATAAGTGTGCTAGTACATTTTCACTTCACTGCACTAAATTAAGATCTCGGTGATAGTGTGATATAGAAAATAAGTTGATCCAGTAGCCTACTCCACATCAGGCTAACTCATTTACTTGTTGACTCTCCTGACATTAGCCATACACTCACTCCCTCTCAGACTCACAGTTTCACACACCTGTCCCTCGTTTCCTTCAATTTCCTTTCGTGCTTGTTGTCCCTCCTCTCCTACTCCCTCATGCCAAAGGTGATTCCATGGCTAGCGCGGTGCTCTTCTTCATTTTTACTCCTTTGGCGAATACTTATCATCAGTCTGTATTCATGTATAATACGGTATTCGTGATGCTTGTTGTAAAAGGCGACTAATAGGGGCTTTCACTTCAGGTTCAGCATTAGTCTATTAATTCATATATTTATTCTTATATTTATGTGTTTTTCAAGCATATCATTGTTGTTATCATATTTCACCTTATGTTGGTTCCCTATTATCCTATAGTACAAGTAAGAGGTGTGTATGGTACCAGTTATTTTATTCGATTGAGAATATAGGCTATATACCCCCCCCCTATTCCATTAGGCTATGTTCCAGCAGTTTTCGTCTCCAAATATACAAGATTATAATTTCACGGTGTTTCCTCCTAGATATTTTCTGGGTATTATCAAAAGAGTTTTCACGGACGGCGTCAGAAGTTAATCCATTAAAGTTCAAGTTCACATACCAAACGTGAAAGTCTGACCTAGTGTTTGTTGCCTTTGTGAACTGAAGCATACATGTGTGTATTTATACATAGTACTGTACAATACATTTTCGGGTATTTTTATGTATGTTATGGTGTATAGGTAATTCCCCCCCTCTCTCTCAATTACACATACACACACACACTCTCTCTCTCTCTCTCTCTCTCTCTCTCTCTCTCTCTCTCTCTCTCTCTCTCTCTCTCTCTCTGAAGTGACAAGCAAGGTAAAAGATAAGATCACGGGGCCACTTATAGTTCTATATATAATTGTGAAAATCAAGCAGCTCGTTGTGTCAGTGAGTTGATGGCCTACAACAGCTGACTGTATTTAGCCTATTCATTATATTTATTTATTTACTTATTTTTGATGGGTTGGTTTGTATGATGACTGCTGTTACCGATTTTCTTGTAAATAATAAGAATAGTTTATTTCTTTGTATTTGTGTTTATTTCTTTGGTCTTTAAAGGGATGATAGTACAGTGTTGGTAAATCTGGAGTAACTGATTCTTCCAAACTAGGCTACTCCCAGCAACATAATTCCATTAGTTTTGGTAATCTAATGCTGTTTTCTGACATTCTTTAGAGGAATCAATGTGTTTTAATGTACCAAAAGTTTATTAGCCTAACCCCGTATTTTTAGTTTGGGGATAATACACTTTTGATATATTGTACTGCCTTCATTTCCACCAAAGTATGACAGGAAACAGGATTCGGTGAACAAATAATAATGCTGGCCTGTTGTTGCTTGGAATAGTTTGGAGGAATCAGCAGTTACTCCAGATTTACCAACACTGTACTTCCCCCTTATAGGTAGGAAGGAATCTGTAGTTGGTAAAGTGATGGCCTAGTGATTCCTTCAAATTATGCCACGAAACAGATCTCCTATGAGTAACACTGGGGTCGTCTGTTTCCTGGAATAGTTTGGAGGAATCAGTAGCCTTCCAATTTACCAACAATAATACCAACTTAAAATACCCATTGTACTTTTATGTTTCCTTCAATCCTCATTTCTATTTATTTCATCTACTCTTTTTCACCCGTATTTATCCCATCTTATTTAATGTTCACCCGTCTTTAATCCATCTTATATATTGTTCACCCATTATAACCTATTTTAACCCATCTTATATACGGTATATTGTTCACCCTTTATCTCTAATTATCACCCATCTTTTTCTGTTGTTCACTCATCTTTTCTAATTTTCACCCATTTTATACACACATCTGTTTTTGCTTGTTTGCTTGCTGGCTTGACGGGGAGAGTTTTGCTTTCACCACTTGTACTCATTAGATTGTTTTTTGTGTGCATGCTTGACTGACAGACAGACAGTCACAGAGAGAGAGAGAGAGAGAGATAGATAGATAGATAGAGAGAGAGAGAGAGAGTTTTGGCGAGGATATTGTTGTACTTTGGCCTTACCTGTGTGTATGTCTGTATCATAATTTATTGGGCAATGATCATGACCCAGTTTGTTGGCAGGCAGGCAGGCAGGCAGGAACACACACATACAAAGCCTATAGTCTGTGTGACCTTGTCGCTTTCTCCTCCCTCACCTCCCACCACCACCACTTCCTTCCATGGAGCTAGAATAGGAGGAGGCGGCCCGCGCGTTCATTTGGGTCTCAGTGGAGTGAAGCCAGTCAGGTCCTCAGAAGCCAACGCCTAGTATTGGCAAGAAAGGCTGACCACTCATAGTACCCATACAGTTTACCCATATTCCTCACCATGTTTATTCATTTTTAATTACGGTATGACATGTATTTCGTATTCTTTAATTAATAACATACAATTCACACATCTTTCAATAATATAAATAGAAATTTATAAATTACTGACCTATCACTCTATACCAAATTGGCCACTGAAATGTATAAGTTTTGTATATATTTGTCAACTCTTTACTTTCACTTTGGATGCCAACTTCTTAGTAATTTGTTTGGCCTTATATACATATTTCACCTGCAAATATGATTCAGCAACTGCCTTAATTAACTAATTCAAGTGATTATCAGTCGTACATGTGGCCAGCTAAAGTAGAAAATATGTATTTGTGGGCATAATATATTAACACTGATATTATTATTTTGCTACAATCTACCCTCTCCAAAGTGGTGCTGGACCCTCTTTCCCTAGACAGTTTTTCTGATGTAATACATATATCAATTACATCATCAGATGGATACACCAAGTTTACTCTGTCTTTAAGTTTTACCAAGGAAAGAATATGTTTATCAGTCTTGTCTGAGTTTAGGGCAACAATGTATGGTTCACAATACAAGGACTTCATTAACTTATATACAACAAATCCTGCTATATATAAAACTATCTTATTTGTACACTTTGAGAGGTGAGACAAACTTGGAATATACATGTATTCCTCTGACTCTTCATTAACAGAATCAGATAATATCCTACTTTTCAGAACAGAGTCATTGATTACCTAAAGAGAAATATTATTTTTAATATTTCTATATAATTGGAATAATATATAATTGGAACAGAATCCAATGGTATGCATTTCCTTGGAATAATAGGCATGGCTAAGTAACCGATCATCCTAACTAGGGAGGCAAAATGAATAATTCAATATTTAATGATACATGTAATGCCAATTACAGTTACACTGAGAAGGAAGCCAACTCTTATACTGTAAATGTCATGAAGTCGGAAAAAGAAAAATAACTGAATTATTGTTGTATATTCAAAACCATGACATTTTCAACCTTATAGTGATGGGTCTCGCAAACGTAATCCCTTAATGAACTTCCTAATTGATAAATGAGTCCCTCCCCAAGTAACACAAACACAGCCGTTTATTAATTGGTTTGGTGACCCTCCCTCACACCTAAACATATTTTACCACACCCAGATTGTACACACACATACACAAGCACACGCACACACACACACACGCATAGACATACACATGACATACTTTGATAACTGCATAAAAAGGAACTGCTTTACTGTATAATATGTTATTTCTTCACTCTGTCCTGACCACTGAAGATAGTGGTAGTGTTCACCCAAACTGTTTAGTGACAATATATATCATTGTCTGCAGAGTGTATGAATTAATCACCTTTTGGGTGACATAAGTCCTGGCCAGATTAATAATTAAGGAGCGGCTGGCGAGCTTCTTGCCAATCCCAATGTGGCTGACCTGACCTCACTTTTCTGACCGCGGGTCGTCTCCTCCTATTCTAGCTCCATGCTTCCTTCCCGTCTTCTCTCTCTCTCTCTCTCTCTCTCTCTCTCTCTCTCTCTCTCTCTCTCTCTCTCTCTCCATATGTTGGCTCACACTCTTCCCTTTATACTGACTCTCCCAACGGACCTTCTTCTTTCTCTTGCGGTGCCAGCTCTGGTCAAAGGTCACTCTACTGGAGACAGGTCATGGTAGGAGTGGAATAAGTCATGGTTGGGATGGAACAGGTCATGGTAGGAGTGGAATAGGTCATGGTAGGAGTAGAACAGGTCATGGTAGGACTAGAACAGGTCATGGTAAGAATGGAATAGGTCATGGTAATAACGAGTGAAAGCAACACGAGTATCTTAAGGAAAGTTAAGGAAGTAGCCTATTACAGTACACAGTAGGCCTATGTGTGTGTTAATGGGCCAAGTTTTGGAGTTTGGGTCGTAGGCAAGAATATTGTTTTGTTGTGTGTGTTTGTGTGTTTTCTGATTTTAGCTAGACATGGGCTTCATTTGTTTACGATGGTTTTGGTACTATATTATGGCCCTGTTGGTGTGTGTGTGTTTCTTTTTTTATGTTCTGATTCTGGACATTGGCTTCATTTGTTTACGATGGTTTGGTACTATAGGATATTATGGCTCTGTTGTTGTTATTGTGTTTTTTTTTTCTTACTGGACATTGGCTTTATTTGTTTATGATGGCTCTGTTGTTGTTGTTGTGTGTGTTCTATGTAGTCATCGTACCGGTCCAATCATCAACCATCGTCAACCAACATCATTATTATTCTTGCCTACCACCCTATCTATAGTTCAGTTAATTCACACCTGAATAAAAGGTTGAAACTTGGAAAATAGATATACAGTAGTTATCCGTCGACTTATAATGCCATTCCATTAAATTAAACAAGGATTACTGACGATTACGACTCCTGTATGAAAGTTAATAATTAAGTGACCTTGATCTTGTCATTACACACATCACTTTCAGACAATGTGAAGAGTTTTGAAGAAGTTGTAATTACTTAACCATCAGTTGTAATAATTATTGGGCCGCCCTTCACTGTCTCAGGTTAACTTTCCCGCTATTTGGAGTTAAATGTGATTATAATAACTTGAACAGTGTAGACAGTATGAAGGTTGTAGTCTCTCTCTCTCATGGATTTTGGCGCCCTTTCGGACCAGAGCCAAGCACTTCCAATTTCAAGTCTTCATCTGCCCCTGCCAAGTACCTAATTATGTAAAACAATTGGTGTAGTTTGTTTTGCACTACAGCACATTCACCGATAAAGCCACCAAGACATTAGGCTACACGAGGAAGCAGGTACATTTTCCTCAATATAGAAAACAAGTAATGAAGTATAGCCTAAGTACGTGTTATATTCGTATTACGGTTCTGCTAGAGTAGTTTTCCTTTCTTTATTTCTAGTTCTATTATCGATACTAATATGTTATCTCTAATATGCTAATACCGGTGTGCTAATATTTCAAGATGTAGACAGTAGTTTGTGTCTATATTTCTATAATGGTAATAGCGGTATACTAATACTCTAAAATGTAGACAGCAAATAGCAAATATCAGCATCATCATCAGCAACAGCATCCAGAGAAAGTATATATAAGTAAAACCCAAGAGTTGCTTCAGCTGCATTTATAGGTTACATAGCATTCGGTGCTTGACGGTCACTCTAGGTAAAGAAAAAGCCGTTATTATCGTGATGTTAATTAACTCTCCATTTGTGTGTAGAGAAATTTGGCTACACACGCATTTGTTCACCGAGGCGGCACATCCATTATTTATTCTTTCACACGGCTCTCTACAGCTTGGCCCATATTCAGGAACAGTTGGGGGTCACTTGCTGCTACGAATATATACCTAGAATAGCAGGCAAGAATAATGCTCTGTAATTCTATGTTGTTATAGACCTGGATATATTGTTTAAATTGTCAATTGGGGTGAACGGAAATTGAGGTGGTGTGAGTTTGTGACGTGTGTTATGTGATGAGGTTTTGTTGTTCTCCCGGGGGATGAGATTATGTGATATGGTGTGAGTTTATTATGAGGTTATGTGAAGTGAGGTGATGCTATACCGTATGGTGTGTGTGATGTTAGGCCACGTTATGTGAAATGTATATTGTGATGTCATGTAATGCAAGCCACCTCTAGCCTATAGCCTACTCAATCAGACCTTCCCCTCCCTTCCCCCCTCATCATCTCATCTCACATCTCGTCGTCTCGTGTTATTATAAGATGTTAATAATGACTTGAATGGTAATGATGACACTTTGCTCTGGGTGTGAGTGGAGGGCGAGAGAGGGTGTGGATGTTAAGATGCTGGGACGAGTTTCCTGGACCCCCGTTTGTCTCAAATAGAAGTGTTTGGTACAGTTAGTTTTAGGTTTGTTTGTTTATGTTTGTTGTGGTTTGTTTGGTACCATTCATTTAAGGTTTGCTTGTTTTGTCTGATTACGTTAAGGCTTGGTTTGTTTTGTTTTGTTTTGTTTGGGTCTGTTGTGTTTGGTACTGTTAGCGTTTGAATTGTTTGTTTTGTTTGGTATCCTTAACTTTTAGGTTATTTTACTTTGATATCGTAAGCGTTTGTTTGACACCGTTAATGCTTCGTTTATTTGGATTCGTTAGTGATTGTTTGGGTTTGCATATTTGACACAGTTAGCGTTTGGGTTATCCACACGACATCCAAGACAACGACGATGACGACGACTCTGATGGAGGCTGCACGTGACAATTCTAACGGGACACCATTTGAGGAGGAAACACTTATTTCTGATGATATTTGGCTTGATACTTGCCTCTTCTTTCCTTCTTCGTTCGGCGATAACATTATTTTCCTCTCGGCATAATCATGAAATGTCCCCAGCGATCATTTTAACCATCATATTATGAGGGTCGTCTTGAAAATAAGTTAGTCGTGTGTGACTCTTTTTGCTGGTCGTGGTGTGAATGTCGTGAGTTGAGTGAGTGAGGGCCTGGTTAACTTTCTTTCGACCACTTTCTACATACTTCAAGCACTAAAAATATAAATGACTATACTCAATGTAGCCTAATCTGGACTAGAAATATTCACGAAGTTATGTACCCATATTTCTGTATTTCTGTAATGTTTGCCTGTATTTTTGTTTGTTTTCCCACTCACCAGAAACATTGTACTGTACTCTGTGTAATTTTAGCTCGTTATGTATACGCAATTTTGTTTTTGTATTTCTGTATCTGTATTTCTCTGTCTATCTTTCCTTCTACGGTACCATAAACAAAGTCGCGTACCGTACTTAGTGCAATATGAACTCGAAAACTATATAGTCAGAGTTGTGTGTTTCTGTATAAGTGTCTGTATTTCTGTATTAGTGTCTGTATTTCTGTATTCTATGCCTGCAATTCTGTATCTACATTTACGTTCATGAACTGTAAAACTGTTTTCATGGCACTTTGAGCATCTAATGTAAGTTTTCCTTGTCGTTTTAAGGGGAGAAACTCTTGATGGTAACTTAGAGAGCTAGTGAATAGTCCAACCTAGCCTATGTCACGAAACAGTTTACCAATTTGTCACAACAGAGGTGATTTGTATTCCTGGATAGCCTAGTATGGAAAAATAAGTATCCCACCAATTTACCAAAAAAGATATTTGCCCCTTAATGTTACTATCGTGTTGTATTAACCCGGAAGAGTGTTCTGGTGATCGAATCCTTTCAGGTGAGCGGCTGAGAATATTTACTCTTCCAAATTGAGATTCATGCAATAACTATAAGACCACCGAACGTCGTAAAAACCCCACACTTTGGTACCATAACATCTGCAGTATTTGGGAATTACCTTCACTTTCCTCCCTCTATTGCTAGGTGACAGTTCGTGACCTGGGGCCACGGTAACGGGATTGATGAAGCCTATGTCCAGTGTCGGAACATTGACAAAATAAAAGTATAGGTAAGCCAGACACCATCCATCGTATGCAGAAACATAGTTTGTGTTGACGATGGTGTGTTATAATTTAATGTAGTCATCGTACCGGTACACACTACGCCATCAACAACACCACCAATGTCCATGCATACGGCCCCATGTGTCCCCCTCCTGCTGAAGAAGTTAATCAATGGAAATAAGGGAAGAATTAATAGGCAAGACAGATTAGTTCTCCCCATAAAGAAGTTAATGAATTGGGAAGCCCAGGTTAGGTTCGCCCAACACCATTTTCCCCCATAAAGAATTTAATGAATAGCAATCAGGGAAGTACACGTAGGTTAGACAGACTATTTCACTCTGAAAAAGTTAATCAATTTTAGTTAGTCAAGTCTGCTGACCTGAAATACTGGCTATAAAAAAATCACTACGTGTAGAGAGCGTGACAGTGTGTGTGTGTGTGTGTGTATGACGTCACGAAGGTACGGTTGCCAATTCAGCAGTTTGTTTATGTTTTATTTTTTTTGTACGGCCGCTACTGTTACATTCCTGTATGTATTATTTTGTATTAATAGGGAAAAGGTTATATGAAATAGCAGAGATGTTTCGTGTTTACAAGAATATCAAATATACATAGGCCTAAATACCTTTTAAATCATCGATAATTTGGCATGAGTGGTCAAAAGACTGGCTGGCTGTCTGGTTGGCTGAGTGGCTGACTGGATGGCTGATGGGCTAATAGTTGGCATACCTGTATAAACTTTGGGGTGGCTGGCTGGCTGACTGATTGACTGGTATTTTTTTATAGTAGGAATATAAACATTAGCTAGGTGGCTGGTTGGTAGTAATAATATAAACATTGGATTGGCTGGGTGGCTGGTAATAGGAATATAAACATTGAATTGGCTCGTTGGGTGGTAGAAATATAAACATTGACTGGGCGGGTGGGTGTCCGTATCATGGAGGTATAATAGGTCCGTATTATTATAAACGGGCTGGCTGCATGGGTGGTAGGTAAATAAACTTTGGGCTGGGTGGATGTATGGGTGGGTGGTAGGTATTAAACGTTGGGCTGGGTGGTATAGGTATAGTATAGGTATATACAGTACATATTGGTCTGGGTGGTTAGGAGGCTGACAGACAGACAGACAACATTCACAAACACTACACAACACAACACAACATAAGACACACGTACCGGTATGTATTGTACACTTCTCCACATGCATCCCTATACACACTCACTATCACTCTACAATTTATTACATCGTCTTAATGACCATTACGAAGTTGATAGGCGTTAAGGGGAAGGTATAGTTTTGGCATTCTTGGAGATATTGGTTCCTCCAAACTATTCCCAGCAACAGGACACCATTATTTGTGATAGTGTGGTCCTGTTTCCTGGCATACTTTGGAAGGATCTAGGCACTAAAAGGTACCAAAAGTATACTCTCCTCTCAAGCCCCAATAACCAAACCAAACCAAACGGTCTGGCAGGCTGGTAATCATGTCAAGGTCCAAGTGGGTGGGGCAGTCTGTGGGGCGTGGTTCAGTTATACATGCATACAGCTAGAGGGAAGGGGAGGGAGGGAACGACAGGTTGTGTGGAGGGAGGGAGGGACGGATGGGGCTATACATGGATACTACTAACTAGAGGAAAGTGGAGGGAGGGAGCGACAGGTGGAGGGGAGGGAGGGAGCGACAGGTGGAGGGGAGGGAGGGAGGGGGTTATACATGCATGCTAGAGAGAGGAACAGGGAGGTGGTGTGGTGGTTGGAGGGAGGTATGGATGGGGTTATACATGCATGCTATTAGAGGATAGGAGAGAGGGAGGGAGTGAGGGAGGTGGTGAGAGGGAAGGAGGGATGGGGTTATACATAGCCTACATACTACTAGAGGGAGGGATGGGGCTATGCATGGATACTACAGAGGGAGGTGGAGGTAGGTAGGTAGGTAGGTGTTGGGATGGTGTGAGGAATGGGGTAACATGAACTTGGGAATCTGTTACATTTTTATCACACCACTCAAGCACCTGTTACTTTCGTTCCTTCGTCCTCAGGGTAGGTTAGGTTCGTGTACACTCACTTATAGCTTACAGGGATGTAGGCCTATACCGGAAAACACACTCACAAGCACGCACACACATACACACACATACACACGCACACGTCAAGGTAGGTGGATCCAGGTCAAGGTAAAAATATGTTCACTTGGTTGTCCTATTTGGATTCTGGCCATGTTAGTGGGATCCAGGTCAAGGTAGGTAGATCCAGGTCAAGGCAGGTGGTCCAGGTCAGGCTAAGTTGGTCCAGATCAGGTTATGTGAATCCAAGTCAAAATAGGTCGATCCAGGTCAGGGTATTTGGATCCCAGTCAAGTTAGGTGGATCCAGGTCGAAGTAGGTCGATCCAAGTCAAGTTAGGCCAAAAGATAAATAGATAAAATAATAAAAATAAGCAATAAATAAGGCACACTAAAAAATATAGTAGTCTGTCTCCCCCCCCCCCCCTCCCATCCACAACACTGACACTGCAGACGGGGACGACCACAAGGCCCCAGGGTGTGTGTGTGTGTGTGTGTGTGTGTGTCTGGCGCCTGGGGGGGTAGGGGGGGAGGAGAATGTTGGTTGTCGTGGGTGAAAGCCGCTATGTACCGACCGCTTGGAGGGGAGAAGGTGCATGGGCTAGAAAGTAGGAGTAGTAGTGGTGGTAGAAGTTTGCTTTTCATTATTTTGCGTTGTGTGTGTGTGTGTATTCGCTTTTCATTATTGTGTGTGTGTGTGTGTGTTCGCTTTTCATTATTTTGTGTGAGTATGTGTGTTGTTCGCTTTTCATTTTGCGTATCTGTGTGGTTGTTTATATTTTTATTTTTATCGTGCTTTCAGTGCCACTGTTTTGCATCTCTCTTTCTCTCTCTCTCTTTCTCTTTCTCTCTCTCTCTCTCTCTCTCTCTCTCTCTCTCTTTTTTTTTTTTTCTCTCTTTCTCTTTCTCTCTCTCTCTCTCTCTGTTCCGGTATAAACAAGTGTCGGTTTCTGAGAGGGAATGAATGATGGGGAAAGAAGAAGGGGAGGAGGATAGATATTAAGGGTGAGGGGTGAGGGAGGGACTGGAAATTTGTAAGACGGAGAGGAGGAGGAAACGGGAGAGAATGGAGGAGAAGAAAGAGGAGGAAAGAGTAGAGTTATGTGGAGGGAACAGAAAAGGGGAGAGTGATAGGGAGGGAAGAGGAAAGGAGAGACCGGAGAGAAAGGAAAAGGAAAGTGAAAAGTTATGTGGAGAGAAGATGGAAGGGGAGAGTACTATGGGATAGAAGAGGATAGGAGAGAGTAATTTGGAGGAAAGTGGAAAAGGAGAGAGTAGGATAATGTGGAGGGAAGGGAGGAGTAATAGTGATGGAAGAGGAAAGGAGAGAGTAATTTAGAGGAAAGAGATAAAGGAGAGAGTAAAATAATGAGAACAGAAACGGAGAGTAGCATAATAGAAAGGGAAAAGGTATAAAATGAAAGAGTTAGGAGGAGATACTAGGTTATACACAACTTGGAGAGGCATCGGTGCATTTTCTTCCTAATATAAAAAAAACAAATACACGAGAAGAAAAAAATGAAGCACTACAGAATGCAGACTTGGCACAGACACTATGGTAGGCTACTGTGTCGACCGTGTGTGTGTGTGTGTGTGTTGGTGGGAAAAGAATGAGGGAGTGTGTGTGTGTGGGGGGGGGGGGAATGTGTATGTGTGTGTGTTGGTTGGAAGAAAACGAGGGAGTGTCTGTGTGTGTGTTGGTAGGTAAAGAATGAGGGAGTATGTATGTGTGTGTGTGTTGGTGGGAAATGGAATGGAGGTGTATGTGTGTGTGTGTTAGTGGTAAAGAATGAGTGTGTGTGTTGAAGGGGAATGAAGGTGTGTGTGTGTGTTGTGGGGGTGGAGGAATGAGGGGGTCGGGGCTTAGACAAAGAAGAGGAGGAGTGTGGAGCTACAGTGCCAAGGGAGAGAAGGAGGGAAGGAGGGAGGGAAGAACAGAAGGAATAGGTAGGTGGGGGAGGAAAAGATTGTGAGATTTATTATTAACCTTTCTCGTGCACAGCTGACTCACACGTGCGTCTTATTCATCCTGTGAGAGAGAGAGAGAGAGAGAGAGAGAGAGGAGAGAGAGAGAGAGAGAGAGAGAGAGAGAGAGAGAAGAGAGAGAGAGAGAGAGAGAGAGAGAGAGAAACAGTAAGAGAGAGAGGTTAAGATTAAAAGACGAGGAAACACAGTAAGAGAGAGAGAAAAAGAGATTACAGGACGAGGAGAAAATAGTGAAAGAGAGAGAATGTGAGGGAGGAAAGGTTAAAAAATGATACTGTGGAGAGAGAGAGAGTGAGAGTGAGTGAGAGAGAGTAGGAAGGGAGGGGTGCATCACGGCTGGCACACTCTTCCCTCTGAGCCAATTCTGCCATGCCATCACCTGTTGCCCCTCTCTCTCTCTCTCTCTCTCTCTCTCTCTCTCTCTCTCTCTCTCTCTCTCTCAACAGTATTTTTTTCACCTTGTCTCCCTCACTTTCTCTCTCTCTCCACAGTATCATTTTTTAATTTTTTCTCCCTCCCTTTCTCTCTCCATCAGTTTTTTTCCTACCCCAATTCGATTTTCCTTTGAGAATAACGAACCAACGACCGTGTGTGTGTGTGTGCGTTGTGTGTGTGTGTGTGTGTGTGTGTGTGTGTGTGTGTGTGTGTGTGTGTCATTCATCCAACCCGGCTCTTGTTCACCTGCCTGCCTTTCTCCCTCGGAATCACTCTGAACTCTCTCTTCTATCAACCACTAACACTATATTTCCTACCACCACTAACACTTATCACTATAGGCTACTTCCTACCCCAATCATCTACTACAACAACCACTAACACTATACTTACTACCACAATACCACTATTATCACTACTTCTACCCCTATCAGCTACCACTATTACCACTTCCTACCACAATCATCTACCACCAATACTATTATTACCACTATATCCTATCCCAATATACCACAACTAGGCTACCACTATTACCATTAGGCTAGTTCCTACCCCAGTCTACCACAACCACTATTTATTACCACTACAATTATCAACCACCACTACCACATCTTGATACCCTATTCTGCCACCTCCACCACAACTACCATCACTTACTCCCCTATTCCACTCCCTCCACCTCCACTACCACTCCTACTACAACAACAACAATCCAATCATCCACCTCTACTACCACTACCACTACCACTTTTTGTTACCCAATCATCCACCACCACTATTACACTATCGCCTCCTCTGTTTCCTTCTCTACTCTCATCTCCCTCTTCTTTTAATTATTTTCTCTTCTCTTATCTTCTCCCTCTTTTCCTCACTTTCTCTTCTCTCTTCTTCCCCAATCCTCCTCTTTGTTCTGCCTTCTCGTCTCCCTCTTTCATTTTCTTTCTCCTTCTCTTCTCACTTTTCTTTCTCCTCCATCCCCTCTTCCATCCCTTCCTTCCACCTCCAACATCATAATATTTTATTCTCATCATTGTAGTCTTTCTTTCCCTCAACTTCTACCCCTCTTTCCTTCCACTTTTTCCCCTCTTTCCCTTTACTTCTTCCCCTCTTTCCCTCCACTTCTTCCCCTCTATTCCTCCATTTCTTCCCCTCATTGTCTCCAAACTGTACCACAAAACAACAAATCTCCAATTAGCAACAACGAGCTCATCTCTTTCCTGGGCAAATCCTACTCGTTAAGAAGATTCACCAGCCCTCCCAATTTACCAAAACCTTAGAGACTCTCCCCAGAAGGTAAACAAACAGGCAGGCAGCATGGAGAAAAGTAGAAAGCTAAGAGGTTAATTCAGCGTGATGGAATGTGGTGGAGGAGAGGGAGAGGTGAGGGACTTGAGGGCTGGGGAGCTTCACAAACGGGTTCGAAGAGTGAGAAGTTAACCTATTGATATTATACTGTGTGTTTACTTTGTCGTGTGTGAAAATGCTTCAATTCCCAGTTATATGAACTTGGATGCGAGTTGCCTATACATGTTCCGCGTACTTTCCAGGCTTGGTAATTTACAAAAAAAGTGTCAATTTGCGTGAATATGTGGTTTAATAAATTTCTCACGGATGGCATTGTTTTACATTTACCGAAAAAGCCAAAATATTAATTGAGTGATCAGATACACCAGGTAGGCTAAACAAAAATAGAGTAGGCCTAATGTCACGTAGATACTCAAACCTTACAATATAGTACAGCAGTTTTGCCTTAAGGTCCCCCGTGATGTAATAAGAAAAAGGGAGGTTAGAAAGTCCTGTAAACATTGCCACGAAACGAAACACCACCTACATTAAAAAGGAGGTTGTTTTTCGTGGCATAGTCAGGAGGAATCAGAAGCCATCGGGTGTCCTACACGAACGATCACAGGGTCCCTTAAGGGGGTAATTATTTGTTTGTTACATTGGAGTGCCGTGGTTCCTCCAAAGTATCCAAAGAAAAGCAAAAATAATGGGTGTTCTGTTGCTCTGAATAGTTTGGAGGATTCAGTTGCTCCAGAATTACACACAACATTACACTTCCTCCCTTTAATGCTGCTATATACTAAACCCATCACTCAGTATAACACGTATATATACACTGTAAATGTATATACGGTACTGTAAATGTTGTATATAGTTCCTAATATCACGTGTTGGGTGTAAGATTGATAGCATGTCCAGGAAATTGGTCAGTAATTGGTGAAAGCATAACATTGAGTTGAGTGAACCATTTGGTGGGCAATCTTCAATGTCACGGTCTTCATTCCCTTCACTGTGGCTTGGGTTTTATATTTACAAGCAACTCTCTCTATATTACACTAACATATTTTAAGGGACCCTGTGAATATTATAGTAAGAAAATTGGAGGTAATATGAATCCTTTAAATATTGCCACGGAACGCCACCACTTATACGGAAGGAGGACCTTGTCGTTTCATGGCATAGTCGGGAGGAATCAGAAGCCTCCAATTCCCATGCACTATCACAGGCTCCTTAACACAAGTCAGTATATCACAGTGCTATTTCATTCCCTGTGACTTTTATAATTATGAACAATAAGCTCTATATCACGCCAATGTATTTAGCAAGGTCTCAATATTACACCAATCTATTTTATTTAACACAAGTCACTGTACAGTACACATACCCAGCAGATAACTAAATACAAATGAGGGATGAATACTTGAAGCTTGGGAAAACACTTGGTGGTCGTCAATGAGTGACTGGGCGAGAACTGAAGTGGTGGATGCAAGTATGTGTTCGTGTTATAAGCTCAGCCTATAATGAATTAGAGTAAGTTCTGCCTATATTGTAATTAGAGGCGTTGTTAGTGAATGGCAGCTGATAACTTTCCCATTATATACAGTATTCCTTATTTAACAGCAGACGATTTTTGTTGTGATGTAAGAGAGTACAAGTTGGTTGATGCGAGAATTAGGACTAATGTTTATGGTGAAGGGAAAGTGAGGGTTGGTTTATAACGCGAAATAGGGGAAGGTGTTTGTGGTAAGGTGAGTGAGGGTTAATTGGTTTAGACGTGATAGATAAGGCAGGTGTTTAGGATAGGATGAGTGTGGCAAGGGAGTTATTGCTGGTTTAATGAGTGAATGATTATGATAGGATGAGTGTAGTGGGGGGAGGAAATGCTGCATGGTGACTGGTTAATGAGTGATATAAGACAGGATGACATGAGTGAGAAATGTGAGTAAATGACAGAGAAAGGCATACAGGGGAGTGAGGGTCGAGAGTCCACGTGAAGTACATACAGTACAGTAGGGCAGGCTGGCTGGCTGGCAGGCTGATGTTTGTGGGATGGAATGAGGCAACGAAGTGTTTGTTTACGTTAGGGTGAGGCGGGGGAGTAGGCTAAGGCTGAAGTGAGACGAAACAGGGGGTCTTGTTTAGCAGTAGGGTGAGGCGAGGCAAGAGAGTGTTTGTGGTATGGTTAGGTAGGTAGGTAGGGTGAGTGAGACTAAGGTTGGCACTAGGGTGAAGAGGAGGAGGAAAGACGTTTATAAAAGATACCTTAGTTGTGGGAAAGAGGAGGTAGAAAAAGCTCACGTTTGACCCAAGGATGAAATAAAAGAGAGAAATAAGAGTAGGACAGGACAGGTGTTGCTCAAGATTATTTAAGTTGGTTGGATAAGACAGGTGTGTGTGTGTGTGTGTGTGTGTGTGTGTGTGTTCACTGAGGCGTGGCTGAAGGGTACATGCTCAAGTAACACGCTATCGGCAGAGAAGAATATTTATGGCTTATTATTATTGGGCCTGTGTTGCTATCAGATAATTATTGGAGACTACTGATTTCTCCAAGGTGTACAAAGAAACAAGGGAGTGCCTCGGTGTATGCTATAGGTCGTGTGTTTGCTGACATAGTTTGGAGGAATTGGTAACTGCTTCGATTGGCTGACTAGATCACAGGTAGCTTAGTTAATGGTGACCATAAATTAAATACAAAATTATGATGATAATGTACACAAAATAGTAGTGATATAATAAAATGATAATGATATACAAGTACAGTACATAGATGGTGATAAAAGATAATGTGATGTATACTAGATAAAATTAATGATTGAGGATATAATGATGATGATGATATATGTACAAGATGAATGATGGTGATAAAAGATAATGATGATAAACATATACCGAATCATGTCTCTCTTCACAATATTAATGGGAGAAGTGAAGTGGTGAATTTATTATAGATTCGTACACGCCTGAAGACACGGCCAAGCAGTGAACATTTCAACACAAGATGAAGTGTCACCAACTGCATAGAGATAGGGGATGCGGGTGTTAAAACGTGTGTGTGTGTGTGTATGAGGAGTTTCTAAGTGTATGTGTGCGCATTGGAACTCCCGAATGTGCGTGTGAATAATATGTCCCTGAATATGTGTGTGTGTGTGTGTGTGTGTTTCAGAAAGTGCCAACAATTAGCACCACACTTAGCGGTTTGATCCACCCAGGGACAACACCATCACCACCACCACCACAACCACCACCACCACCACCACCATCACCACCACAACCACCACCATCACCATCACCACCACCAAGGGCTACAAAGTCTGCAACACACGGCTCTCAAGTGGGACAATCACTCATGGAAGAGCGTTGCTTATAAGGGGGTCGACTTTTGTGGGTGTTTTCGAGTTCACGTAGCCCTGTAAACAATGGGACAAAATAGGGTATAGTTAAAGAGGAAGAGGTGGAGAAGTTGGAGGAGTCTGGTTGAGGATGAAGAAGAGTTAGAGAGGTGGATGAGTAGGAAGGTATGGTTGAGGACGTTGTGGGTCTGGTAAAAAGAGGAGGAAGTAGAGGTGGGGGAGAATGGTCTACTGTAATTGTGGAAGAGTTACAGGGACTGATAAATGAAGAGTAGTTAGAGGTGGTGGAGTAAGGGTTGGAGGGACTGATAAATGAAGAGTAGTTAGAGGTAGTGGAGTAAAGGTTGGAGGGTCTGATAGGAGAAGAGTAGTTAGAGGTAGTGGAGTAAGGGTTGAAGGGTCTGATAGGAGAAGAGTAGTTAGAGGTGGAGTAGTTGGAGGTGGTAGAGTAAGGGTTGGAGGGTCTGGCGTTAATACTAGCAAGTTATTTCTGCCCCTTTGCCGCCTCGTGCCTCTCTGTTGTGTCACCCTCCTCCTGCTGGCACCTCCATGCTCCCTCACTACTACTACCCACTTGGCCCCCTCCCTCCTCTCCAACACCAACACTCATGCTCCTTTCTTTACATGTGATATGCTCTATACAAGACGAAGACTAGTATCTCTCTCTCTCTCTCTCTCTCTCTCCACACACACACACACACACACACACACACACACACACACACACACACACACACACACACACACACACACACAGACATAAACACATAGAGCCTACACACTGGCTTGTAATATACACATACCTACATAATTATAAAGACAACAAATTTACACACACATTCTCTCTCTCTCTCTCGTTCCTTTCATACACTTAAAGCACTACATTCCCTTTTATCATTGCTTTGTTTACCATTACCTCGTCTTCAGGTGGAGGTAGAGCGCCACAAAACACCTGCCAGGACCCATGGCAGTTAATTAGGTAGTTGGCTAGTTACAAAATTAGTTAATTTGCGAATCCCAAAATGTATATACAAGAACAGCGTCGTGAAACACCTGGATCTGTTAGGTAGTTAGTTAGTTAGTTAAATGGTAAGTGAGGTGAGTGTATTAGTTAGTTAGTTTTGTTAGTTATAAAGTTAGTGTAATATATTGTGAGTGAGTTGATTAATTAGTTTCTGAGAGTTGGATGGTGAAAGAGTTAATTTGTTAGTGAATTAGTTAATCAGTTAGTTAGTTAGTTAAGTTAGTTAGCGATTCCCAAACTATATACAAGACATTTTCTAACCAGGGTGACTAAGAGAAGATGTTTGGTTTCCGCATTCTCCAAGGTTACTCTTGTGAAGACTCTCTTTAGATGAGGTGGATTCTCTCTCTCTCTCTCTCTCTCTCTCTCTCTCTCTCTCTCTCTCTCTCTCTCTCTCTCTCTCTCTCTCTCTGTCGTTCATGCCCCTTCGTAGTTTTTTTAATCCATGTAATGTTTTTCCTAATTATTTATTTGTAGTTCATAATATTTTGATACAGAGAGAGAGAGAGAGGAGAGAGAGAGAGAGAGAGAGAGAGAGAGAGAGAGAGAGAGAGAGAGAGAGAGAGAGAGAGAGAGAGAGAGAGAGAGAGAGAGAGAGAGAAAGAGAGAGACAACGAGGGAGCGAGCAATGCATGGACGTCTTCTAAACATTTACATTGACAAAACAGAGTACACACACAGACACACACAACCTACCAACATACCAACCAACCCTGGCGGTCATAGGAGGACAGACCTTGTGTTGGTGCCAGCAAAAGCCAAGTTTACTCACTCAGGGTCTGGTCTGGCTGCTTAGGGTCTAGTCTGGCTTGGTCTGGTTGGTCAGGGTGTGGTCTGATGAGTCTGGCTTGGTCTGGTCTGGCTGGGTATGGCTTAGTCTTGTTGAGTATGACTTTTGTCTGGTCTGGTTGGTCTGGCTAGGAATGGGTTGGTCTGTCCTGGTCTGAATTGGTCTATAACTGTAGGTTGCATTTTTATTTTTATTTGTTTTTATTTTTATTGGGTAAGGTGAGGGAAGACTTAAGGCAAAATTTCACTTAGTGTTTCTATCTGTGAAATCATGTCCACTATCCTTCGAGTTGCCAAGGAGTACAAAGATTTGGCAATATTTGTAGCTTCAAGTACCAATTTTATTATTATTTGTATTGGACAAGGTGAGGGAGAACTAATGGCAGAATCCCACATAGTGTTTCCATCCGTGAAATAAAAACAGCGATGAGATACGTCCCCAGTCATGACCACATTCTCTCCAGTTGCCAAGGTGTACAAAGGTGTGGCAGAATCTGTAGGTAGGTGGAGGTCATATTATTATCTTTTATTGGGCAAGGTGAGGACCAGAGGCCAAATCCCACTTAGTGTCCCCATCTGTAAAAATAAGAAGAGTGACTAGGGAGATCCAAAATCATGCCAAGATACTTTGTTCATAAGTGTTAAAAGTCGTGTCAACGGTGTTGTCCGAAGATTAAAGTAAGGTTATAGTATACGTTTGGTACTTTGGAGCGATTTGATTCCTCCAAAGTATGTCAGGGAACAGGACCAAATTTACAAAAAATTAGGGTGACTTGTTGCTTGGAATAGTATGGGTGAAAATGTGCATGCTCTAGATTTACCAACATTGCATGTACACATCCCCCTTATGATAATGTATGTACCCCTTATGATAATGTACCATGTGGAACATTATAAAAGCCCCATGACTCACGCAGGATTATACCAGAAATTTTGTCCGACATATTATTCCTCACGATATTTCACGACACGATTATTGGCGCTGATTAGGCTATACAAAGATGCTGCAGTAATTTAGGAGAAGCAGCCACAGTTTGGGCCATGATTCCTCTCTCTCTCTCTCTCTCTCTCTCTCTCTCTCTCTCTCTCTCTCTCTCTCTCTCTCTCTCTCTCTGGTTGGTTGGTTGGTGGTTGCATGGTTTGTTTGTTGATGTGGGTGATGATTGGACGCTCTCCACTGTTGACCTTCCTTCCTTCCCTTCCTTTCCTCTCGCCTCAACTTCATCGCGTCTATATTCGTTTCCTTGGTTCTTCTTTGGCTGATAACACCAC